>JACEVL010000517.1:630000-682500 GCA_020284085.1 Aporrectodea caliginosa
TCAACATTTTAGTTCCCTTGGCTGCTCCTGACGTCTGCCGAAGTTGCTTTGAAGTTCTGTCAACAAATGACGATAAAACATACACTATAAGAGTCTTTCCAAAGGTCAGTCACACTGCACATCGAGGAGCATTTAGTGCATAGGTCTAGTATGTTCGTATTATGTCTGGGGATTTTTTACAGCACCTTTGCCTTTGCAAGACACAAAAGAACCCAAACAAGGTATTTTATCCATTTTATCCAGGTCCAGTTTATTGTCTTTGCCTAGGCTAACCAAGATGTGAAAAGGCAATTGTGTTTAAGCATTGGATGGCACAGATAAGCATTGGTAGAGATATGTATTTTCCCTATTGTCTCCAGTTATCTAGGCAAGGTGATGGCCAAGGCTGTTAAAACTTTAACCCTCGGGCTACCAAGGGGGTGGTAACCCCCCCCCCCTACGTTTTTATGCATAAATTGTTTTTCATATGGAATATAATTTTTACATTTTAGGTAGTTGTAGCAGATTCATTTGGGCACATTTTGAAGTAAACATCGTGGTAGTATCCCACGCCATTAAAAAGTTATACCCGTAATAGCCGAGGTACTGGGGTGGGGGGTGGATACCACCCTCCCTTAGTTTTTCGACTATAGCGTATTCATTTTTCTTCCTGGAAGAGAAACAAATATGCCATTCTTTAGAGGGAATGCAAGGCTTCATTTGCTTGCTTACTTATTACAAGTCTTTGAACACTGGAAGTCATAGGCGTAGCTACATGGAGGCACGAGGAGGCAGTTGCCTCCTCTTGGTTTTTTTTATATAGTGGAGTTTCAATTGAAATGACCAAGATTTTGCCAACAGTCTGTGAAGTTGCCTCCTCTTGAAATGAAGAATCGAAGTCTCGTTAGGCGCTGTTTTGCATGGTCATCGGAGTTGAAATATGTGTAAATGACTAAAAAAAAAGGTAATCGGAGTGAAAAATGTGAAATTTCTGAAAAAAAGGTCGTCGGAGTCAAAGTGTAAAATGTCTAAAAAAAAGGTCATCGGACTTAAATTTCTAAAAAATCTGAGTTCAATAAAAAAATTTATAAAAAAAAGTCATCAGGAAAATTATCCACTGGTCTGTGAAGTTGCCTCCTCTTGAATTTAAGTCTGGCTACGCTTCTGCTGGAAGTTATCAAAATAAATAATTATAATAATACCCATGGGTGAAAATGGCTGATGCAACATCACAACATAAACCAATATTTCTTCATAAACGTTTGTCAACGGCTACAGATTTAGAACTTATATTAGCTGAAACAGATACTGAAGATGAAGTGAGAAGCCAGTTTACAGGAAGCATTCGCACAAAACAACGGGAGTAACTTGCAATAACTGCAAGGACCACTGACATATTTGACTGCTGTGAACAATAACGTAAAGTCTTGTTTCATGTTGATATAGCTGCATGCCTTTAGATTTCACTACAACTAAACAGACTATGGACTAGTTTGTAGGCTATTGTTAAAAATTATATAATTTCGAGGTACATTCACATAATATACAACTAAATATACCATTTTGTTCAGAAATGAATGCTGAATCCATTGCTGTATTACAAGATATGATATGTGAAACCAAACACGAAATCCAGGGGGGCGGTGGTAACCACACCCCCCCCTTGGTAGCCCATGTGACAAAAACCTCGGTAGCCTGAGGGTTAATGACGAGAGTGTACTAAAAGCGACTGGGAAACCAATGCAGCTTGTTAAAGTGTTGCAGAAAGCCACACCTTCTTGATTATTGTATTGTATTGTATTTGGCTATTTATAAAGTGCTTCTCACAGCAAAAGCCTTTCAGAAGTGCTCCAAATTATTCAGCATTGCTGAATCTATTGCTGTATTACAAGATATTATAATGTGGCTATTATTGTTATTGTTATTTCATATTTGCAGCCACTTCCAACGGCCATTGCCAGAGGTAGAGTCGTCACATATCGTGCTTCATTGACAATGCTTAATCGTCGTCGAGGGATCCCAGTTACTTCTCAAAATATTGTCTTCAATGCAGACAATTCAGGACTGGATATCAGTGGCCTTGACCTCAAGTCCAGCTACAGTGTGACAGTGGTTGCTGCAACAGAGGCTGGGTATAATGAAAGCATCATTGCCTCTCCTCTAGTCGTCAATCTCATGGATACCAAGAGTACGTCAGCTTCTCATTGTGGTTAACTATTGCTGTTGGCTATTGCTGTTAGCTGTTGCTGCTAACTATTGCTATTAAACTATTGATGCTAACTATTGATAGAAGGTGTGATTGTGTGTTTCAACGTGTTGACACCAACAAGGCCTGGCAGATTAAACTGCTATTAACTGTTGCTGTTAAGTATTGCTATTAAACTACTAGATGTTTCCCCATCCTAAGATGGTTAAAATAACCTTCATAACGTATACAATAGGAGCGCCATAAACTGAAATGTTTATTATTTATTTGGTAATTAGTAATTACTTGTGATTGTCATTGATTATGCCGTAATTACATCTTTGGTGAGTAATTTTAGAAAAATAGAATATGTACTTGATATGCCATGACTAACCTTCATTGGTATTTTAAAAGCTCTCTAAGGTGCCATTGGTAATAACTGGTAGCAATTATTGTTATTATTATGACTATTGTTATTAAAAACCCCGTAGTGATACAGATTGCAGTCCGATATTCGGATATGGGTGTCTTGGTTGAGCATCGATGTAGCACTGTCATGGGCTCTCGTGCATTCCATTTGCTGCCCTGAGGAATGGAACCGACTACCAATATTTCTTCTATGCTGAAACTCTGTCTCTTGAAATTAAGAAATGCTTCAAAATTCACCATTTCTCATTGACTCTCAAGCATTTAGATATTTAACAGCTCTTCATCTGGTGACTGACTAACTGTTCCTCAGATTCTCATTTCTCTGTGACCCTACACACGTTGAAAATGCTTGTAATAATAATAATACTAATTATTATTCAGGGGCATAGCCAGGAAAAACTTTGGAGAGGGTTTTAAGTTTTCGGGGGTTTCCATGGGAAATAGTCGTATTTTTGTACGTTTTTAGTTTTTAATAACATTAAAAAAAATGCATTTATTTCGGGAAGGTTTGAACCCATAAAACCACCCCCTAAATACGCCCATGGATGTTATTATTATTTTTTACTAAAACAGGGGATGGAATCTAATTGTTCTTTGTTGTTTGCTGGTTCCTCTTTGCAGAACTTCAAACGTGGCCTCGTAATATCACCGCGTTCATTGTTAACAGCACAACGGTCCGGATGTCATGGCTGTGCGGACGTCCGAAGCGGAGTGGTTTTACTGTCGTCTGGTGCAGAGTGGACACCCTCAACCGGTGCAAGGTATACCCATGCATAAGCATGCCTATGCATAAGTATGCCTATGCATAAGTATGCCTATGCATAGGTATGCCTATGCATAAGTATGCCTGTACATAAGTATGCCTGTGCATAAGTATGCTGGATGGCAGTAAACAAGTACATTTGATACTTTAATGATGAGAGTACTTAAACCAACTGGGAAACCAATGCAGGTCGTTGTTAATGTGTTAAGAAGAAGAAGAAGAGTATGAGGACGAGAAGGAGAAGGAGAATGGGTAGATTGAATAGAATTAGAATGAGGTGGAGGAGGAGAAGAAGAAGAAGAGCAGTCCCTTAAGCTAGCCCTGAGACAGCCATTGGTATGAAATGTTAGTGACTTCATTTTCTTAGCCTCAGCATATGAGGACAGTCCTCTCCCTCGCCATCTTATCTTCCCAGCGACAGTGTACAGTCAGCGTCATCATTATAGCTGAGTTGGCCGGGGGCACATGTGTGGCAGAAATCTTTAACCAAATTTCTCCCATGGTGAGGATTTGAACTCCCAGTCTCTCGACTGACAGTTAACCACTACGCTACTGAGCATCCCTTAAAGTTTTAGACTGTTTGCAAATGTATGCTACACAGAGTCAAAGCAACATTACGTAAATGGTCCTATTTGGCCGCGCTGGGGTGGGGAGCGCCTCTGAGTGGTTCCCTTGAAGAGGCGCTATACAAATTCAAGCAATGAAAGTAATGAAGTAATGAGTAAATGTAGCGTTTAATGTGATTAAGATTGTTTTTAACTAGGACCCGTTGCAATGGAGTCGCGTGTCATCAAATGTCACTTGCTTTGATGTCGGCTTACCGGCTTTCGATCTGTTGAACTATATGTTTGGCGTTGCCGTGGAAACAGCGGATGGACAGAGCAGTGGCATTGTCTGGACGAAATGCCTGTACAACTTATCTCGTGGTGAGAAATGAAAAAATCTTTCACAGACAATTTGAAACGATGATCAGAAGTGTTGATTACCGATTCCTGGAAATCTTTATAAAGGAGCCGCATTATCAGATTTGGTTGTATGCCATTGTGTTGTCTGTCTGCATAATGGGCGCCCGCACATAGGGCAAGAGGGGGCATTTCCCCCCCCCCTGGAAAATTGATACCTATTTTTTTAACTACTGCTTTTTGGTGCTTAACAAATTTAACTTTAAGTAAGAATTTTCAACAAGTATAAGTTTACATTTAAAAAACTTCTTTGAAAATACCTGTGTTCTTACTTTCCTGTTTTGCATTTTTCAAGCACTTGCTAAAAATTTAACCGTGACCATTGTGTTTTGCCCTTCGTGCAAAAATACCTGTGGGCACCCATGGTCTGCATGTATAATCTATATATATAATCCAAAGTCAGTTTTTTGTGTCCTTCCGTATGTTTGTCCATCCGGCTAAAGGCTCCGAAACGGAACGCTTTAGCGATTTACAAAATTTTTCAAAACATTATTACGCCACGTCTTGATCAACGCGACTATTTTCAGCTCGCAATTTTATTTAAACGCCGATATATGGACATTTTAAATTTACAACTTTTTCGACGAGGCTATCTTATAATAGCAGCCGTAGTAACTATGGCCATTTGTTCACGTCACGAAGGCTTAAATTAATATGCAATCTTACGTTAAATTAATATGCAATCTTGCTCTGCGCCCTAGACCTCATGAATATGAACTCCCAAAAAAAGATGACCACAATTTCATCTCTAGGGTTCTATATCGTACCATTCGGGATGTTAAGTTTTAACTCTCAATCCTGGCTATAGGCATAAACTTATAGTTTTTAATTTCATTACTTTCATTATCTCATGTAAACAAGTTGCGGTATGTCAACTTTGTATCTTAATAATAAACGAAATCTACGTCACGCGGAGGATCTAGGTCAACGCTCTGATTCGCAACCAATCACGATGACCGTTGATTTCAAATCAGAAGTGGTCACGCCCACGGCTGAATTTATAGGTCATCGGACTTAAAAATTCACCAATGAATGCACAACTTTAGGGATACGAAATTTTTAACGAACGTTTTCATTTGAATTTCTATAGATCTCAACCCAACTTTATTTCAACTCAAAATTTACTTTAAATTCCGATATTTGGACATTTTAAGTTTCGACGTGGTCATAGTCTGTTTCAACGCCATTGAAATCTAGGAGTATATGTTGCGTAGAGTTGCTTTTTTACAATTTCAAGCCAGCGCGTAAATTCGCCAGAGGGATACCCGAAAAATGTGCACATCGTTAAATTCAAATTCACGGGCGCTGACGAAGATGTCGTTAAATTCAAATACACAGGCGCTGAGGAAAACCCGGGCGAACGCCGGGTAAAAACTGCTAGTTGTATATAAGTAAGTTGTGTGTGTATTTCAACATTTATTCAGTAGTAGTTTTTACAGGCATCGGTTGTGATGATGATGACAAACGATGATGTAAGCGTAAATGTACATGTGTTTCTATAGCAACCGTATGGCCTTGACCCTGCTTATTTTCAATGAATTTGTTGACTGAGGTCCTTCACCACTGCTGCCTGTTTAAATGGGTGTCACACCATTTAAGGTCCTTGTATATGGACTATTCTTGCCCGAGATTTAAATCTGTGAGATGATCGATGATCATGATGGGGATTTTACGAAGACAATGATGATAACGATGATGAAGGCACAAATATCCTGGTCCTTCTGCAGTTAATGAATCTAATTAAGCAATGGGGCGGTGAGATGGTTTACTGGTTACTCGCTGGCACGAAGATCAGAAGGACACGGGTTCAATACCCACTAGCCCCATAAAGGTTCACTCAGCCTTCAACTCCGTAGGGGCGACTGTAAAATGAGCAGTAGGACAGATGGGTGCCTTGTATGCTGCCATACAGTTAAATTCGACTCCAGTTAAACTTGTTATCATCTGTTACTACTACATCATGTAATCCTACTGCATACTTGTCAGTTTGAATTAATAAATTATTATTTTTATTATTATTATTATTACTATTATTAATTGTTTTCAATTTCTGTCGACAGTTAGCGGTCCTCCTCAGATTGATTCGACGGTGAATGGGACGAAGGTGCAACTCAGATTCTCAAAGAACAGCGAATGTAACTCGGGCTTTCCGTACGCCTACCGCGTCGTGTACTGCCCAATGTCTGACAACAGCACCAAATGCCAAGGAGGTCAGTTTCCATCTACTGTAGTTCTTGCATAGATCTGGCTATTCATGAGGTGGTGCCTTTACACCTCACAAATTATTATCGATTAATTAAGAACTTCTATCGTGCCAGTGTCTATTGCAGTAGGTCAGCGCTTCCTAAAATTTTCAGTGTCATGGACCGTCAGGAATTTTCCTACTGCAGGAGGAACGATCCCAAATTTATTAATTATTTCTATTTTTCGTTTTAGATCACCTACGTGTAAGCCAAAGTGCGGCTATACAGTTGGATAAATAAAGAATATACTTACTTACTTACTTACTTACATTCCTCAAAATGTATTAAAATTGATTTAAATGCATGTTTAGTCAATTCTATTATGACTCTGTTGTCCTTTACGTGTCTTTTATTATGACTTTAAAAATATAATAGCCATTTCTTGAATCCGAGACATTTTGAGCAGTTTCTTGACTCACTTGCAAACTGGCAAAGTTCGGATGACTCGTTGTTTAGCACTGGACCGTGGACCACCACTTTGGGAAGCACTGAAATAAGGTATCAACTGATGGCACACAAAGGACAAGCCAAGCCATAATCGCATGTCAACATCAGGGCTGCCGACAGAAATTCCGGGCCCCTAGGCAGAGCAGTCAGGGGCCCCTAACTATCCTTAGACTTTATGAGAAAATTTAAAAAAAACTGAAATAATAATAGTGCAGGTAAAACCCTACAGAATTATATTTATATATGCAACTATTGTAGTTAAGTGTCAGTAATATTCTATTTTAAAAGCATAAATCATAAACTTTGTTTAACTGATTATAATATTTTTCATAAGTTGATTGCTGAGCCCAGCCCGGGCCCCTAAAAGTCGCCGGGCCCCTGGGTTTTTACCCCCTGCCCCCTCTCAGTGGGCCTGGTCAACATCCAGATGATCAGTCCACTGAGATAGAGAGACAGCCTATATAAACTGCAGTCTGAATGAGCTGTCATTTCTACCTTCGGTTAAATTTGTAAAAAGCTATCATAATTGCCATTTCAATACAAATAAAATATATTGAATTTAAAAAAATATACATATTTTACATTATAAAGAGTGGTCAGTGTTTCTGTAGTTTGTGACTACTGTAGTCCATTTGTAGTTTTCAGCTGCATCTTAAGGGAGAATTTTTTACTTTTACCTTTTCTTTTACCTATTCTTTTACCTATTCTTTTACTTATTCTCTTACCTATTCTGTTACCTATTCTTTTACTTATTCTTTTACCTATTCTTTTACCTATTCTTTTACTTATTCTTTTACCTATTCTGTTACCTATTCTTTTACTTATTCTTTTACCTATTCTTTTACCTATTCTTTTACTTATTCTTTTACCTATTCTGTTACCTATTCTTTTACTTATTCTTCTACGTATTCTTTTACCTTTTTTACCTATTCTTTTACCTGCTCTTTTACCTATTCTTTTGTCTTTATTGCTGCAGGGTCTGCAATGGTGTTGATTGCAATTGTCGAAGATGATACCTGGGAGGTCAACCATCTCGCCGTAGACACAAAGTACCTCTTCATTGTCTCCAGTCTATCAGTGGCTGGACCCTCTCTGAGTAACAATACCCACCAAGTGGAAATTCCAAGTGAAGGTGGAAGCAGTCAGAAGAACATCATGATCATTGGTGTCATTGTTTGTATTGGGGTTATCGTGTGTGTCGTTGTGCTGATTGCTTATTTTCGCCAGAAGTAAGTTGCTCTCGGTATCGCTTACACTAAAGATCCTTACGTTTACTGGTACTTGCGTGAAGTAAGATGTGGTAAGGTAAAATGAGGTGAAGTAGTAAATTAAGGTAACATAGAGTCAAATTAAGGTGAGTTAAGGTAACAAGGTTAAACTGGGGTAAGTTAAGGTAACAAATAGTTACATTGGGGTAAGTTAAGGTAACATAAAGTTAAACTAGGGTATGTTAAGGTGACGTAAAGTTACACTAGGGTAAGTTAAGGTAACAAAGTCACACTAGGGTATGTTAAGGTGACAAAGTCAAACTAGGGTGAGTTAAGGTAACAAAGTTAAACTAGGGTGAGTTAAGGTAACAAAGTTAAAATAGGGTATGTTAAGGTAACGTAAAGTTACACTAGGGTAAGTTAAGGTAACAAAGTCACACTAGGGTATGTTAAGGTGACAAAGTTAAAATAGGGTATGTTAAGGTAACGTAAAGTTAAACTAGGGTAAGTTAAGGTAACAAAGTTAAAATAGGGTATGTTAAGGTAACGTAAAGTTAAACTAGGGTGAGTTAAGGTAACAAAGTTAAAATAGGGTATGTTAAGGTAACGTAAAGTTACACTAGGGTAAGTTAAGATAACAAAGTCACACTAGGGTATGTTAAGGTGACAAAGTCAAACTAGGGTGAGTTAAGGTAACAAAGTTAAACTAGGGTGAGTTAAGGTAACAAAGTTAAAATAGGGTATGTTAAGGTAACGTAAAGTTACACTAGGGTAAGTTAAGGTAACAAAGTCACACTAGGGTATGTTAAGGTGACAAAGTTAAAATAGGGTATGTTAAGGTAACGTAAAGTCAAACTAGGGTAAGTTAAGGTAACAAAGTCACACTAGGGTATGTTAAGGTGACAAAGTTAAAATAGGGTATGTTAAGGTAACGTAAAGTTACACTAGGGTAAGTTAAGGTAACAAAGTCACACTAGGGTATGTTAAGGTGACAAAGTTAAAATAGGGTATGTTAAGGTAACGTAAAGTCAAACTAGGGTAAGTTAAGGTAACAAAGTCACACTAGGGTATGTTAAGGTGACAAAGTTAAAATAGGGTATGTTAAGGTAACGTAAAGTTACACTAGGGTAAGTTAAGGTAACAAAGTCACACTAGGGTATGTTAAGGTGACAAAGTTAAACTAGGGTGAGTTAAGGTAACAAAGTTAAACTAGGGTAAGTTAAGGTAACAAAGTCACACTAGGGTATGTTAAGGTGACAAAGTTAAAATAGGGTATGTTAAGGTAACGTAAAGTTACACTAGGGTAAGTTAAGGTAACAAAGTCACACTAGGGTATGTTAAGGTGACAAAGACTAGGGTATGTTAAGGTGACAAAGTTAAACTAGGGTGAGTTAAGGTAACAAAGTTAAACTAGGGTATGTTAAGGTGACAAAGTTAAACTAGGGTGAGTTAAGGTAAGGCAGCTGTAAGGTAAGGTAGATTAAACTAGGCTAACTTAGGGTTATTGGAGAGAGAGTAAACTAAAGTAGGGTAACTTAAACTGGTATAAGGTGAGATAAGTAATTTAAGGTAAGTGAAGGTAAGCTAAGATAAGGTAAGTGAAGATAAGGTAAGTGAAGATATGGTAAGGTAAGATCAGATAGCTTAGGGTAAGGTAAATTGAACTAATGTAAATTCTCACTCTCAGTCTAGACCCCTACTGTATGTTGTGCTTATTTGGATCCAGTTGGAGAGCATTCTACTGGTTAGCATGTTGGACTTGCAGACAAGAGCCTGGCGTTCAAATCCCGTTGAGCCAAAATTTGTTTTCAGATTTTGGGCTTCATATACACCCCATAGTCAACTCAGCTATAGAGAGAAACTTGGCTTGCACTGTCAGTGGGATGAACGGGTGGTGAGGGAGAGGCTAGCCATTCACCCTCATATGACACGGCTAGGATTATGAATATTATTATTATTTTTATTATTATTATTATATTCGTTTATTGACACTCAAAACAGCTGACACGCCGCATCTGATTACAACAAGTTCAACAGAATAATATAGATAGCGTTCAAATTGTATAACTATGTTTCAAGAGATGGAACTATTATAATACGGTACAATTTGTCAAAGACTCAAATTATAATAAATTATAATAAATTATAATAAAAATAATAATAATAATAATATCTTTTCTTGAATTAAGCGCCTGACAAACGCACTGCGCTGTACATTTACATGTTATGCAATTTAAATCTTAACTACTAACAGAACAGACAGCCTGCAATACACGGCGCTAATAGCAGCCTACAAAGCAAATCCGCCCTACGGGGCTCGAACTCGGTACCTCTCGCTCTCTACGCCAGTTGTTATCCAATGCGCTATCGGGCCCAATAGTCACTAACACTTCATAGCTTTGACGGCCTCTCATAGGTAGCTAGCTTAATGGACCTAAGGGTGAATGGAGTTGCAATTGTTGAAACAGGTTTGAAACTAGGGAATTGCCATTGTGTGATGCCTATACAGAAAAGGGACGTGTCTCCGGTTGTTTATTTGTATCTATCTGTTTGTCTGTGTTTTGACTGTCTGTGTGTCTGTCTTTCATTTCATTTCATTTCATTTCAGATATTTATATAGCGCCCCTTCAAGATTTCTACTCAGAGGCGCTCCCGACTACAGCGGACACTGAATCGGAGTTTCACGCCGAAGCGCATGAGCAATTGCGAGTGAAGGACTTGCCCAGGGTCCCTACGCGGCGGCTTGAGGTGGATTCGAACCTGCAACCCTCCGGCTGCAAGGCACCAAACATACCCCCTTGAGGTGGATTCTAACCCGCAACCCTCCGGCTGCAAGGCACCGAACATACCCCTACACCACCGTGCCCCACAATAGTCTTCCTATCTGTCTGTTTCTCAGAAACAAACTCCTGTTATCTGTGCTTATATATTATCAGCACTGAGATGAGTAATTATTGTTTGCTTTTATCGCATGCTTGCCTATTCATGATTTTCAATTCTGGTTCGCTTTTCTTTTCAGAATTACGAACTGTTGGAGAATCACGATTGCACCGCCTCCAGTTGTTATGGTAAAGTAGCCAATCTGGTTTTCCATTAATTTAATGGATTTGGATTTCACTCCAGTACTGACACTGGCCAACTGTTAGCCATCAACTGACCTATTTCTTGTTGTGGGGCGCGGTGGTGTAGTGGTATGTTCGGTGCCTTGCAGCCGGAGGGTTGCGGGTTCGAATCCACCTCTAGCCGCCGCGTAGGGACCCTGGGCAAGTCCTTTACTCACAATTGCTCATGCGCTTCGGCATGAAACTCCCATTCAGTGTCCGCGCTGTAGTCGGGAGCGCCTCTGAGTAGAAATCTTGAAGGGGCGCTATATAAATATCTGAAATGAATGAATGAACCACAGTGCCACTGGAAAACCAGTTTGTTGTTAGCCATCAGTGACCTATTTCTTGTTAACCACAGTACCACTGGAAAATAGCCACAGTGCCACTGGAAAACCAGTTTGTTGTTAGCCATCAACTGACCTATTTCTTGTTAACCACAGTGCCACTGGAAAATAGCCACAGTGCCACTGGAAAACCAGTTTGTTGTTAGCCATCAGCTTACCTATTTCTTGTTAACCACAGTTCCACTGGAAAATAGCCACAGTGCCACTGGAAAAACAGTTTGTTGTTAGCCATCAGCTGACCTATTTCTTGTTAACCACAGTACCACTGGAAAATAGCCACAGTGCCACTGGGAAACCAGTTTCTTGTGAGCCATCAGCTGACCTATTTCTTGTTAGCCACAGTAACACTGGAAAATAGCCACAGTGCCACTGGAGAACCAGTTTGTTGTTAGCCATCAACTGACCTATTTCTTGTTAACCACAGTAACACTGGAAAATAGCCACAGTGCCACTGGAAAACCAGTTTGTTGTTAGCCATCAACTGACCTATTTCCTGTTAGGCACAATACCACTGAGTGTGGTATTTCTTGTTAGCCACAGTGCCTCTAAATGACCTATTTTCTTGTCAGCTACTGACCTTTTTGTTTTAGGCACAGTGACCTATTTCTTGTTAGCCTCCAAGTGATCTATTTCGTGTCAGTCACAATGCCTCTGAACGGCCAATTTCTTATTTCCTTTGCAGCCTGACAATCGTTCGCAACGACTGAATTCCGTTGACTACTCAGAGCATTATCCAGGTTATGCAGATATTGGTAATGGAAATCTACGTGACACCTCAGTTGGTAAGCAGGCAGTTAAATTTTATTACTTTAAAAAATTAATTTTTACTTATCATTTAACGATTGTTTTATAGCACCAGAAAACATGGCCAAGGTCTAACAATAAGTAAGTAAAGTAAGTATAGTCTTTATTACGCCATTTGAAAACGCACAATGGGACAACAGTTATGCAATTATAATTATTAAACATCGAAGTAATAATATAATAATAATAATGCGTAACAAGACAAGGTTCTTTCTGTTTCTGTGTATCGGCCTATATAAGGCAAGACTTATTTTATTCATTCATTCATTCATTCATAGAATTTATATAGCACCTCTTCAGCTTTAGATTTATTATCATTTTCCAGTTTTATTATACTGTCTTCCTTCCCAATATTGCTAGGATGTAGCCATTCCATAAGCTGTGGTTTCTGAGTATTATTATTATTATTATTACAAGAAAATCACGAAGGAATTTATATTTATATAGCACCTCTTCAGCTTTTATTTATTATCATTTTCCAGTTTTGTTATACTATCTTCCTTCCCAATATTGCTAGGATGTAGCCATTCCATAAGCTGTGGTTTCTGAGTATTATTATTATTATTACAAGAAATTCACAAAGGCGCTAAATCATTATTATTATCGTTATCATTATTCAGGGACTTCAACATTACTGTCTGGAATTGGAATAGGCCCTATTTGGCAATAGTGACAGTGCAAAAATGAATGTATTGCATGAGTGTATAATACACAACTGAAACGAACTAAACATGACTGATAGTTGAATAGAAAATAATATTTATTGTGTTTGGTAGTTAATTTATTTTATCGTTTCTTGCAGACGTTCACGAAAATGGTTTTGCGTTAAACAACGGCTGGAGTTCAAATCTCGACTCATCCTCCAATCTCCTAATCCCTAAAATCCTGCGCATTGTCCCGGATTCTCCCCACAGAGGTCGTCGCGTCACAGAAGACAACGAGGATGACAACGTGTCCGTTGTATCCGACAACCAGCCCGATAATTACCAACACAGCAAGCTGCTTGATAAACCGGATGTTGTTCCATCATCTCCACCGGTGGAACCTAGCTTTCCATTTGACTCCAGTGCTCCATGTTTCCCCAATAGCATTGCCTTGGACTTGGGAGATGTCGGTAACGAACTGCATGGTTCGCCAGAACCTCCGCACTTCGCTAATGCTGTTGATGGTGTCAGTGATGGCAACAGTTCGTCGAACTTGTCATCGTGTGGTTATGCGGTTGGTCGAATAAGCGATCGCCAAAGTGGGCCTTCGTCGTCAGCCGCCGACGATGTATCAGTTCAGATGCCTGAAAGCGGACATAACGCAGATGTGGAAAATGGTCGTCTTCCCGCGTTGAACTCGTTGGTCCTAGATCTGGTCGACGGGACAGAGAACAATAATGATGCTCGAAATGTTCACCCTCACGAGTCACATCCATTAGTTCTAAACGACTCGCCAGATGTCAGCATCAATGATGATGTCATTAGTGACCGTCTGCAATTGTACTCCTCGGCTGTGATCGAGTTGCGTCCGACAGAGGACAGCGAAAGTGACGACGACTACAATTCTTCAATACGCTCGTCGTCTGACTACGCTGTCGCAAACCTCAAAAACAAAGCCTACGATCCGCTGCTGGATACTGCAGCTGCTGATGTCATCTGTCAGTCAGATTGCGATGACGACAGTGATAGCAACACAGACGAATACGCCGCTGTATCTTTACTTAATAATAAGCATGCATCTGATAGCACTGACAGCTTGCCTCAGGCTACGAATAATCCGCATCTCTCGCTTTCTATGTCGGCTCACACGTGCGATCCGAACTTGAGTTCGTAGATAAGTGTTTTTGTTACAAACTGAGTAATGATGTGACCATGTCCATTGTCCAATGTATCCCGGTGTCTGTTCGAATATTCAGTAATTGGTCTCGATGATACTGCATTGAATTTGTCTGGGAGTTCTGAAGACTTTTGCGACTGTGCCTGAAAAAACCCACGAAAAGTCGCAAAAGTTAATTTGCAAGAAACACGCTTAAAAGGCATGACGATGAGTTCTGTGCAGATTTTATATTGCTTTATTTCTTGTCCATGTGGAACGTTTTGCTTCGTGTTTTATTTTCAATTTTATTATATTGCTGTGCTGCAAAACTTAATTTGTGCTCTAATTAGAAATCGTGTGCCATGATTATACTAGTTTTTGCATATTAATTTTCAAAGGTATGCCAGCTATGTAACTGAACAGGTAGCATTTTAAACTTACGATACATAACTGAACAAGTACCATGTTAAATTTCATGATACTTAACTTCTTTTGCACAGAAATGATGTATTTAATTTACATCAGACAGATAAGTTACGTTAACTTTAACTTGTGATTTCTTGAAAGTATATGCAGAGTCCTAAATCGAGAGAATTGTGTCCTTTTTATTATCCATCTAGTTTAACTTACGGAAATCTTGAATCTATATATGTTTGAGCCACAGGCTAAAAAGTCAAATCTTGCGACGACTAATTCGATCACTTACAATCATTCAATCGTCCTGAAACTTGGCAGATAGACTCGCCCTCGCAGACACTTCATTCTATAAAAATTTCAGCTCCCCAAAAAGGCTAGCTTATAGAATCGGGGACTCAACTTTTCGAATCGGGGAATCCCCTTTTCCCATACGCAGCGTTGTCATTGGCCGCAACAAAAACGGGCACGCTGCCTGATTAAACGCGCGCTATGTCGTAAAATGAACGCGGACTATATATTTGTTGAGGTAACTGCTTCGTAAGACGCATTATAGGATACTAGATGGATATAGTAAAAAAACTTTGTTTTTACGGGCTGTATTTTATTACTATTTGTGATAGTACAATGTAACATGCGATTGATCAATTCCACTAGCTTCAAAACAGCAATAAACCAAGTTTCGATATTTTCCGACTCTGCGGGTTTTTTCTAATTCACAGTTGAAATTTATAAAAATGTTATAAGTATTTTGTGCATCTCATTGTGAATACTTTCGAAAATGTGCAAGTTGAATTTTTGTGTAATTTACCTATCGGATGTAGATTTAATCGATTTTATACACAAAATTAGTTAAATAGCCTGAAGATTAAAAGCGAAATTTTAAGTGATACAATTGGTATCGATGTGAAAATTGTGCACATAGATATTTCAAATCTAATTCATGTGTGATTACTTTCAAGTGCCTATCTTGATGATTGATTAGCGCGACTTAGTCCGGTGTTATCAGTCGTAGTCACAAATGTGTTGCAAAGAAAATGCTTCTTCTTGGAGTTGATTTTTTAGTTTTGTACTTATCGTCATCTGGTTATAGACTTTTTGAATGTGCATTCTAGTATGTGTTCAACTTGTTCAGACTTATTCTTTTCGTTTTTTAAATGAGGGAGAATTTATTGTTCTCTGATAAGAACTGATTGTTCCCTATGGAAGAATTTTATATTCTGAGGGAAATTTAATGTTCCCCGAGAAGAAGTTAATGTTCCCTGAGAGGAAGTTAATGTTCCCTGATGGAGAATTTAATACTCCGTGAGGGAGAATTTAATGTTAGCAGAGGAGAAAATTTAAAATTCCGCCTGGGATTAAACCAAACGGTTTAGGTTGGGATGAACAGAGCAACTGTTATTTTGTTGGTGGAAATCATAAAAAATTTAATATTAACTAATTAGTAGAAGAAGAGATATTTTTAAGCTAAGGTTTAAATTTAAGGCTTTTCTGGACTTGAGAAAGAATTTTGCATTGCAATGAAAGGCGTTGTGTAATCCAGAGGAACACATATCTGATATGAATAGGACTATTTGATATTGCTCTTATTATAGCATGTTTTTTTCGTATGATAACTATTACCGATGTAATTTAGCCCCAGATAGGAATGATACCTCAGGACTTCGAAAACTCTACAACTAGAATTCAAGATTATTACAGAATACAATGACACTGAAGTAATGGATTTTGTTTCTACTGCTGCTACTACCACTACTACCACAGCTAGACCTACCACTACTACCACTACTACTACTACTACCACTACTACCTCTACTACTACTGCTGCTGCTGCTGCTGCTACTGCTGCTGCTACTACTACTACTAATAATAATACGATTATCATTATTATTACTTCTACTATCATCAGTATTATTATAACTATACCTATTATAGTGCTGAACAGTGCGTTATCTAGGCCTAAAGCAATAATAGTACTATAGTCTCTAATACTATAACTGCATAATCATGCATTGATGTTACTTGTTGCGTCTTGACAGCAAGTTATTAAATAAACGAAAATACAATACAATTATTTGCATTATCAATGCTAATGGTAATTATTTGATGTTGAAAAGTGTCTCAGTTTATGCAAATGGCAATCATAACTTAACCTTGCTGTAACGTGATAACCTATGTGGCTTACATTCTGATGATTTGCCTTGTGTATACTAGACCTGGGATGCAATCTTTTTGGCAAGGGAATGGATTGTTGGCATTTACAGAACGGATTTTTTTGAGTTGACAGCAGTGTTTAATCTAGACGTCTCTTGGGGGGGAGTTCCCCCAGGATCGAGTTTCCCCAGAAAAAATGAAAGACATGTAATTTTGTACAGAAAGTGTGAAATTTAGGGATAATTCCTCCCCCAAGGATTTATGGTGTACCCCCAATTTTTGTTGGAAAACTGTCGTTACTACCCCCTCCCTCGAAAACTCTTGGAAAACTCTTGTTACTATCCCCCCCTCGAAAATTCCTGGGAAAACTCTTGTTACTACCCCCCCCTTGAGAAAATTGTCTGGCTGTGTCAACTTTTCAAAATATGTGGGATACCCCCGAGAACCCTCGATTCCCATCCGACAGCAAGGGGAGTAGATTAAACACTGGTTGACAGTTTGCTGTAATAGAGTAACTCATGTTGGGTTTTAAGACTATGCATTTTAATAGACATCTAACAGCATGGCTGTATTATCCAGTGCCTGGTAACGCCATTTGGGTGAAGTTTTGTAAAAATAGAAAGATGTTTGCTTTTTCCAGATTGATGTAGATTGTTGAATTTTGGCTGTACATTTTGAGTAGAGAATTTGCTCATGTGTCATAAATTGAACAATGAAACAAAAGCGAAAATTAAAGTTTTATTCCAAGGTCAGAGAGCGACTTTTTCATACAGTCACAGTTGCCTTCAAAGATACATACATATAAATGTTTATGAGTAAAGTGCTACAGTAACATGTTACATGTATATGAGTAAAGTGTTACAATAATGTGTTAAATATATGTAAGTAAAGTGTTACATGTATATTAGTGATACATGTATATTAGTAAAATATTACAATAATGTTACATGTTTGTGAGTAAAGTGTTACAGTAATATGTTACATGAATATAAGTAAAGTATTACAGTAACATGTTACATGTATATTAGTAAAGTGTTACAGTAATATGTTAAATGTTTATTAGTGAAGTGTTGCGGTAACATGTTACATGTATATTAGAATAGTGTTATAATTATATGTTACATGTTTATGAGTAGAGTGTTAACAGTAATATGTTACGTGTTTATGAGTAAGGTGTTACAGCCTCCACATAGGTAGGCCTATAGTTTCATTTCACTGTGCTCAGAGTAAATGTTTAGCCTACCTAAGTCACATTTGTTTAAAATAGCTTAACAACCATAATATGTGTAGCGCCTTTCTAAGGAGAGAAGAAGAGCAGTCCCTCAACTAGCCATGAGGCAGCCGTGTGTTTTTCTTGGTATCGGCATATGAGGATGGGTGGCCAGTTCTCTGCCTCGCAATCTCATCTTTCCACCAGTGTTCTGCCTGTGTTCTGAAAGGTAGCATGCATACTTGCGATCATCCCTGCGACGTCGTCTTTAGTCAAACGCAGGCCCGTCCCTAAGAATACGCTGAATAGGCGAACGCGTAGGGCCCGGCGATTCCGCCGAAAGTTAAGGGCGATGAAAATACCATTTATGACGGCGACGGCAGTGGAGGTGTTGTGGCGACGGCGGTGGAGGTTGGTGGCGAAGGCGGGGACGGTGGTAGCGACGGCGGTGGAGGTTGGTGGCGACGGCGGTGACGGTGGTAGCGACGGCGGAGGAGGTTGGTGGCGAAGGCGGGGACGGTGGTAGCGACGGCGGAGGAGGTTGGTGGCGACAGCGGGGACAGTGGAGGCGACGGCGGAGGAGGTTGGTGGCGACAGCGGTGGAGGTTGGTGGCGACGGCGGTGGAGGTTGGTGGCGACGGCGGTGGAGGTGGATGCGACGGCGGTGGAGGTGTTGTGGCGACGGCGGTGGAGGTGTGTGGCGACGGTGGTGGAGGTTGGTGGCGACGGCGGTGGAGGTTGGTGGCGACGGCGGTGGAGGTGTTGTGGCGATGGCAGTAGAAGTGGAGGCGAAGGCGGGGACGGTGGAGGCGACGGCGGTGAAGGTGGAGGCGAAGGCGGGGACGGTGGTAGCGACGGCGGGGACGGTGGATGCGAAGGCGGGGACGGTGGAGGCGACGGCGGGGACGGTGGATGCGAAGGCGGGGACGGTGGAGGCGACGGCGGTGAAGGTGGAGGCGAAGGCGGGGACGGTGGAGGCGACGGCGGTGACGGTGGAGGCGACGGCGGTGACGGTGGATGCGAAGGCGGGGACGGTGGATGCGAAGGCAGGGACGGTGGAGGCGACGGCGGGGACGGTGGAGGCGACGGCGGTGACGGTGGAGGCGACGGCGGTGACGGTGGCGGCGACGGCGGGGACGGTGGATGCGAGGGCGGGGACGGTGGATGCGAAGGCGGTGACGGTGGAGGCGACGGCGGGGACGGTGGAGGCGACGGCGGTGACGGTGGATGCGAAGGCGGGGACGGTGGATGCGACGGCGGTGACGGTGGATGCGAAGGCGGGGACGGTGGATGCGAAGGCGGGGACGGTGGTAGCGACGGCGGTGGAGGTTGGTGGCGAAGGCGGTGACGGTGGTAGCGACGGCGGAGGAAGTTGGTGGCGAAGGCGGGGACGGTGGTGGCGACGGGGGAGGAGGTTGGTGGCGAAGGCGGTGACGGTGGTGGCGACGGGGGAGGAGGTTGGTGGCGACGGCGGTAGAGGTTGATGGCGACGGCGGTGGAGGTGGATGCGACGGCGGTGGAGGTGTTGTGGCGACGGCGGTGGAGGTGTGTGGCGACGGTGGTGGAGGTTGGTGGCGACGGCGGTGGAGGTTGGTGGCGACGGCGGTGGAGGTGGATGCGACGGCGGTGGAGGTGTTGTGGCGACGGCGGTGGAGGTGTGTGGCGACGGTGGTGGAGGTTGGTGGCGACGGCGGTGGAGGTTGGTGGCGACGGCGGTGGAGGTGTTGTGGCGATGGCAGTAGAAGTGGAGGCGAAGGCGGGGACGGTGGAGGCGACGGCGGTGAAGGTGGAGGCGAAGGCGGGGACGGTGGAGGCGACGGCGGTGACGGTGGAGGCGACGGCGGTGACGGTGGATGCGAAGGCAGGGACGGTGGATGCGAAGGCGGGGACGGTGGATGCGACGGCGGGGACGGTGGATGCGACGGCGGGGACGGTGGAGGCGACGGCGGTGACGGTGGAGGCGACGGCGGTGACGGTGGAGGCGACGGCGGTGACGGTGGATGCGAAGGCGGGGACGGTGGATGCGAAGGCGGGTACGGTGGATGCGACGGCGGGGACGGTGGAGGCGACGGCGGTGACGGTGGAGGCGACGGCGGTGACGGTGGAGGCGACGGCGGTGACGGTGGATGCGAAGGCGGGGACGGTGGATGCGAAGGCGGGTACGGTGGATGCGACGGCGGGGACGGTGGAGGCGACGGCGGTGACGGTGGAGGCGACGGCGGTGACGGTGGCGGCGACGGCGGTGACGGTGGATGCGAAGGCGGGGACGGTGGATGCGACGGCGGTGACGGTGGAGGCGACGGCGGTGACGGTGGATGCGAAGGCGGGGACGGTGGATGCGAAGGCGGGGACGGTGGATGCGAAGGCGGGTACGGTGGAGGCGACGGCGGGGACGGTGGAGGCGACGGCGGTGACGGTGGAGGCGACGGCGGTGACGGTGGCGGCGACGGCGGGGACGGTGGATGCGAGGGCGGGGACGGTGGATGCGAAGGCGGTGACGGTGGAGGCGACGGCGGGGACGGTGGAGGCGACGGCGGTGACGGTGGATGCGACGGCGGTGACGGTGGAGGCGACGGCGGTGACGGTGGATGCGAAGGCGGGGACGGTGGATGCGAAGGCGGGGACGGTGGATGCGAAGGCGGGGACGGTGGAGGCGACGGCGGTGACGGTGGAGGCGACGACGGGGACGGTGGAGGCGACGGCGGGGACGGTGGATGCGAAGGCGGGGACGGTGGATGCGAAGGCGGGGACGGTGGAGGCGGTGACGGTGGATGCGAAGGCGGGGACGGTGGATGCGAAGGCGGTGACGGTGGTAGCGACGGCGGTGGAGGTTGGTGGCGAAGGCGGTGACGGTGGTAGCGACGGCGGAGGAAGTTGGTGGCGAAGGCGGGGACGGTGGTGGCGACGGGGGAGGAGGTTGGTGGCGAAGGCGGTGACGGTGGTGGCGACGGGGGAGGAGGTTGGTGGCGACGGCGGTAGAGGTTGGTGGCGACGGCGGTGGAGGTGGATGCGACGGCGGTGGAGGTGTTGTGGCGACGGCGGTGGAGGTGTGTGGCGACGGTGGTGGAGGTTGGTGGCGACGGTGGTGGAGGTTGGTGGCGACGGCGGTGGAGGTTGGTGGCGACGGCGGTGGAGGTGTTGTGGCGATGGCAGTAGAAGTGGAGGCGACGGCGGTGGAGGTTGGTGGCGACGGCGGTGGAGGTGTGTGGCGACGGCGGTGGAGGTGTGTGGCGACGGTGGTGGAGGTTGGTGGCGACGGCGGTGGAGGTTGGTGGCGACGGCGGTGGAGGTGTTTGGCGACGGCGGTGGAGGTGTTGTGGCGACGGCGGTGACGGTGGTAGCGACGGCGGAGGAAGTTGGTGGCGAAGGCGGGGACGGTGGTGGCGACGGGGGAGGAGGTTGGTGGCGAAGGCGGTGACGGTGGTGGCGACGGGGGAGGAGGTTGGTGGCGACGGCGGTAGAGGTTGGTGGCGACGGCGGTGGAGGTGGATGCGACGGCGGTGGAGGTGTTGTGGCGACGGCGGTGGAGGTGTGTGGCGACGGTGGTGGAGGTTGGTGGCGACGGTGGTGGAGGTTGGTGGCGACGGCGGTGGAGGTTGGTGGCGACGGCGGTGGAGGTGTTGTGGCGATGGCAGTAGAAGTGGAGGCGACGGCGGTGGAGGTTGGTGGCGACGGCGGTGGAGGTGTGTGGCGACGGCGGTGGAGGTGTGTGGCGACGGTGGTGGAGGTTGGTGGCGACGGCGGTGGAGGTTGGTGGCGACGGCGGTGGAGGTGTGTGGCGACGGCGGTGGAGGTGTTGTGGCGACGGCGGTGGAGGTTGGTGGCGACGGCGGTGGAGGTTGGTGGCGACGGCGGTGTAGGTGTGTGGCGACGGCGGTGGAGGTTGGTGGCGACGGTGGTGGAGGTGTGTGGCGATGGCGGTGGAGGTTGGTGGCGACGGCAGTGGGGCCTAAACGGGCGTTCAGTGGGCTTAGGGGGATGAAAACATAGACTATATGCAAAGCACCAAGGGGCAGAGAGAGACTCAATATTATCGCGATTATCAATATTGAACGTGCAGCCACAAATCGAGTTCTGCAGCTGCAGATGAATGACATTGTTGCGACTTGGTAGACACCACAACAGAAACTCTGCTGTTCGAGAGAGAGAGAGACGTGACTATAAACTGTATCTTATTTAATTTTGAGGTTGTTTCAGTTATTTTGACGGATTGTACTTATTCGTCGAAGCGCAGAAGTTGCTCCATAATTTATGGAATTTTGGACGTATACTGTGGCTAGACTTGCTGATCATATTTACTAGATGTTTGCCCGTACTGAGACGGTTGAAAAGAATTTGAAAGCGGGCGGCATGGTGGACGATAGCAGCGCCACCTACTGAATTGAAAGGAGTCCAGTTCATTACGACCATAATTATTATAAAGTATAGGATTTTTTATCACCTACCGAAAACAAAATCAGTTTATTCTCACCTGGTCTCGTTGAGCAAGAGCAACGGGCTTTTTTGAGTAACCTTGAGAGGATTGACCATCAACAACTGCAGAGGGTTCTTCGACTTGAAGGTCCGATGAATGCCAGTTCTAGAGGGACCCGGCGACTTGAAGGCTATCCATACGCCCTACCAGCTATGTGGGAATGCTAGGCGGTAGTATTATCGTGTGTTGTGGACGCTAGCGCATATCGCATCTCGATACAATTGGCGCTAGCTTGGTCTATCGTCTCTGAACCTTATGTCATCTGTGAATTCGGAATAGGAATCAGTGTGTGCATGAGCCTGCCACTGGCGCCTATTCTAGCTATCTGTTCATTGTGCTCCTTACTGATGAAACTCTGCTGAATGACAATGATATTAGTCAGGCTAGAGCAGATAGTACCTCTCGTTAGTTTTCCTTGAAGCGGTGATATAAAAACTTTGCAATACGCACCTATAGGCTACGCATAGCCTACACCAGTATCGTCACTTGATTTGTATGTAGGGCCTACATACATAAAGTCAAAGTTAGGTAATAACAATTATCACTAACGGGTATTCCACTTAAAATTTACAATAATATTGACCTTAAAAAGACATAACGCCAGTATACGTACACATGCATGGAAGAGAAGTTATTTATAAAAAATTATGTAAAACCAGGAAGAGATGAGTAGGCCTAGTTGTACCAGTTTGAGCTTACAACGAAAATCGACCTGCAGACTTTTAAGGACTAGTGGTGCTAAACTTGACCAACAGTTTGTTGATGATCTGTTCACACACAATTAAGAAAAATCTAAGTGAAAGAAGAATTCAACTAAGTGGAAAAGTTGAAGAGAGATAATATATTTTTTGAAAAAGTCAAATTAAGTTCAACAAATCAACAAAACACATCAGTGGCTAAAATACTCAGAAAACTCAACTGCACACTCCTCCACAAACTTCCCGAATGTACTTGAACTGATATATAAAATATCAGGTATTAGAATGAAATCATTTGTAGTTGATTTGAGCAATTCTCTCTCCAAAAATCATACTACACACTCGCACTCCAGACAAGTCAACGCCAGACAAGTCAACTCCAGACAAGTCAACTCCAGACAAGTCAACTCCAGACAAGTCAACTCCATACAAGGGGCCGTCCATAAATGACTTAACGAATTTTGGCCGATTTTGAACTCCCCCTTCCCCTCGTCACAAAAAGTAACACCCCTTAAAAAATTACGTCACAAAGCTCTGACCCCCCCCCTAAAACCAAATTTCCATGGTGAAGCAAAATGCTCTTTCGTGGAACAAATAGGGAGAGCTTGCATATTTTAAAATCTAACGGTGACCAAATATTGAAATAATTAGAAAATTATTAATAATGGTGCCCGTATACATTAAAATTAAAAAAATTATGAAAAGTTAGTACTTATAATTACTATAATTTGTGCTGTTATTGTTAAAATTAAATTGTTGTTAATTGTTAAATTTAATTACATAGACCTGGTGTGACGTCACACCTCTCAGACCCCACCCCCATGTCACACGTCGTCACAAAATTCCGACCCCCCCCATAGGTGCGTGACGTCATTTATGGACGGCCCCCAAGTCGACTGCATGCACACTTTAGACAAGTCAACTGCACACTCCAGAGTCCAGATTTGTCAACTGCCCTGTACAGCACAGTGTCCTCTCGCATTTAAACTGAATATGACGCATCACACATCACCGGTTTCTGTAACCTAAACGCGAACAAGATTTAAGAATTCAACGAATATAAAGAATCGAATATAATAAAACTACTTTAATTAAAAATGTTGTAAAATCTAGTTTCTATTATCTACTTTGAAACTTCTTATTGTCTCGAACTCACCATACACGGTTCCGTTTCAACAGAGCAGAGTGGGTAAAGAGTGGGTAGAGAATATGTTCTTGTTACACAGGGAGTGAATTTATATTGAATAAACTGAAGAATACCATAACTCCATTCACCAGTAAAGTCTAGCACTTGTTGATTCAACTCAGCCGACCTGAACCCGAGGCGCCAAGACAGTGTATAGGTTACCCTGTCAGGATACCTATAGAGAACCCATATTGCCAAAAGGGACCTGCAACTAGGTTACTTAGAACAATCCTTTCAACAGTCTCTGAACTTGTTAATATAGCCGACGCGAAACTCCTTTTCTCCTTATTACACAATCCAAGCATGCACTTCACAAACTCCTACCTCCACTCCGACCCATATCCTTTCATCAATTAAGACATAGAGCACACAACCTTACTCTCCCACCCAAAGACAACTCTCAATTCATTCTCAGATCCTTATATAGAAATAGTTACTAGTTTATTTTAAATTTTCTAATTAACTTGTATTATCCATCACTGCATTTCTGCATATTTTGTCTGATTGTTCTTTACTCAATAAAACGAATATAGTATAGGCCTAGTTTAGGCCTACAGTGCATTGTATTGCTAAAGTCTAGTTCTTAAAACCATTTAACGCATCATCTAGGCTAGCTCAGATTATTGTTTTCTCTGTAGTGGCGCTATATAAATTTCAGTTACAGTTACAGTATAGACCACATGGATCCCATTTAGTACCCATGGAATGTAATTAAACATTTATATAGCGCCGCTCAAAATCAGCAGCGAATAGAATGGAAATACTGGCACGGTACACAATACAGTTGGTAGATTGTCACGTGATCGTGTTCGATTCAAGTTACCTTATCAACAAGCGTAGAATTCGTGGTAAACTGTTTGTTAAGTCGATAGATGACTCTTACTACACGGATTCAACAAACTGCTGCTCCCGTAATTCACTGTTAATGCTAGTATTACAGGGTATTGAGCAGCACCTCCCGTCATTCACTTTCCGTCGACTGTATCCAGGCAAAAGTGAGCGCCTGATAGCATAACCCGAGCTCCAGAAATCCTGGATTTCTTGCACAACCTGCACTGAACTTATTCTGGTCTCAGAATCTTGCAATCCAGGTCGCTCGCCATTACAAAAGAATTGCATCTGAAAAGAGAAATGTTTCTTCGTGAATTCAGTTGTAAAAAATAAAATTCTCTGTCTGTCTATCTCTGTCTGTCTTTCTCTGTCTGTCTGTGTGTCTTTAATCTGTAAGTATGTATGTACGTATGTCTGTCTATATGTCTGATTGTCTGCATGTATGTATGTATGTATGTATGTAGGCTATGTACGCTACATGTATATCCGTCTGTCTGTCTGCCTGTCTGCATGACTGCATGCATGTCCGTAAGTATGTCTGATTGTCTGCATGCACGTTACGTACGTATGTATGTATGCATATCCGCCTGTCTGATGTATGTCCGTTTGCCTGTCCGTTTGCCTGTCCGTCTGCATGTCCGACTGCAAGTCCGACTGTACATGTATGTATGTGTGTATGTATGTAATAATATTTTCGTTTATTGAAACATTCCGGTTGACAAACCACAACCGGTTACAGTGTACAATTATGCAATTGAAACAATTCACAAGAACACAAATGACAGAAGACATAAATCTTAACTACTAACAGAACAGACAACCTGCAATACACGGCATGTATGTATGTATGTATGCATGTATGCATGTATGCATGTATGCATGTATGTATGTATGTATGTATGTATGTATGTCTGTCTGTCTGTCTGTCTGTCTGTCTGTCTGTCTGTCTGTCTGTCTGTCTGTCTGTCTGTCTGTCTGTCTGTTCTCCGGCGCATTAAATGATCGTCACATCATATAAGATGTATCTATGGCTTTAATCTCTCAAGAACAATAAGCCTAAGTATCCTCCAGAAATGATCGAATGTACAGCTGTGTCGCAAAGATTAGCAGGAGGGAAGAGGAAATAAATGATGTGATATTTACGCATTACATAGGCCTACATGCGTAAATATAAATGTAAACTATACATATATATATATATAATATATAATATATATCTGTCTATTTTTGGCGACTGATATATATATATGTATATAATTTATATATATATATATTATGTCTAGTTTTGGCGACTAATAACAACCTGCTTTGAAGTTGGCTGCCTTTCTTCTACTCAATCACGTTCTCATCTTCTTTGACTTCTTCGAGTGATGGATGACTTTTCTTAATCTACAAGCATTAAGAATATTACCCCTATATACACATAATATATATAATTAAAATTATAATATACATACATATATATATATATATGAGTAAATAAGTAAGTATATTCTTATAATCAGTTGCTCATCACACTTTGGTGTAGAGACATCTAATAAACACAAATGTATACTAGATGTTTGCCCGTCCTAAGACGGTTTAAAAGAATTTGAGCGATGGCAGCGCCACCTGCTGAAATGAAATGAGTCCAGCTTATTACGACCTTCATAACGTAGGCCTAATTAGCGTAACAGGAAAGTTAACTTCATGAATGACTTCATGATATTTCTGTTCATTTATATTAATATATATTTATATATATATGTATATATGTTGTATATATACACTATATCTTGCACTTCTATTATATATTACCTACAGTTATTCAATATATTACCTCTGTATGAATTTATTAAATGAGAATGTATTTTTGGATGATTGATGACCAGAATTGCAAAAATGTATTCTACCAATGAATACCATAAGTTACATAGAGGTCAAAAGGTTAACCCAGAGGGAAAAGATTCTGTGTTTAATTAACTCCGCCACTACTCGTACCCTGGTAGTGCCAGTCCAAAGCCTGGATGAAGGAGGAGGGCGACGCTAATGATCTGTGTCGTTAAACTGAAACTACCACTACTACTACTGTATTTAATTATATGCGGTAAATAGGTCTACCAAAAGTGTAATAATTTCAGGTTGTTTCAATGGTAGGCAGCTTTAGAAAATCTAATGCGAGAACCAGCTTATTCACATTCTCTACAGCCAAATAAAAGCTGTAGGCATGTAAGGTGATGTGAGGTTCCAGATGAGTTAAGGATCCAAGGCAGACCAATTAAGAAGGACCAAATACCAAAGATGTTCAAGTACTTAGGTTGCAAGTACAAGTACTTAATTCTCGAGTACAAGTACTTAGGGTTCAAGTACAGTTATAAGTACCTATGTCTCAGGTACAAGTACAAATACACCCGGCTACTGCAAGAATAAGGAGATATTTACTTCGTAAACAAATCAATGGTGTATTGCCACATGCACTCATTTAGAATTGCTTTAAAGAAATATAAGGAATGATGATGTCCACTGTCCTGGGCGCAAGAGCTAATGACCTAATGAAAAGGGTACTCGAGTACAACTCGAGTACAAGTACCTAGTACTACGCCTCTGCTAAATACACGAATTACGACCTTCTTGTGCAGGCAGACAGTCAGACGGTGTTAATGGTAGAGGTGCCTGGGGTTGGAGCGTCGTAAAAGATACTGGGAGGTAGGCTATATGATACGCATATGCATGTAATTTATGTACTTGAAATAATCTGCGCGTGTGTGTGCGAGTGTTTGTGTGTGTGTGCGTGCGCGCGCGCGCGCGTGTGTGCGTGTGTGTGTGCGTGCGTGCGCGTGTTTGTGTGTGTGTGTGGGTGCGTGGGTGAGTGGGTGTAAAGCATCCTAGAAGTAGCCTGCTACTGACGAAGCTATAGAAATTGTCGTCCTTACATCACATTACAAAGGATTTTGGAGATACAAAATTTGTTCAGACTATCTCTGACTGAAGATAGGCCGCCTGCCGCCTCAAGTCCGCCATATATTTGGCTTCTGCCACGTGATGTAGGCCAATGCGAAAATCAATAAATGCAATTTGAGTGTGACAACTGTAAAATATGTTTTGTTATTTGCATTTTCATCTGTTTGCATTAGCATTTAAGTGCGGCATTTGAATGTAGATGAGACAGTCTTTAATTGGAATATCCGTGTACAGAAGACGAGAGCATAAAATATTCTCATCATCATGACTATAAATCGGAGAACTGCGTATTAATTATGCAAAATTTTTGTATTTGAATATGCATGAGGCAGTCGTGAATATGCATTAGGGTCGCCTTCTGCTGCGACCATCGATCAATCGCTGTTGAACCGGACGAAGGCGCTTAAAGGTCGAATCCAAGTCTCACAGACAGACGGACTAATGAAAATGCATCACCATCGGCACCAGACAGACGGACAGACACACGGATAGATAGGCAGACAGACAGATGGACGGACGGACGGACGGACAGACAGACACACACAGGCAGACAGACAGGCAGACAGGAAGGCAGACAGGCAGACAAGCAGGGAGAGAGACGGACGGACGGACAGACAGACAGAGGCAGACAGACAGGCAGACAGGCAGGGAGACAGACAGATAGATGGACAGACAGACAAATGGACAGACGGACAGACAGACGGACGGACGGACTGACAGAGAGGCAGGTTGGCAGACAGATAGACAGACAGACAGAAGGACGGACGGTCTATTTCCATCCATCCATCCATCCATCCATCCATCCATCCATCCATCCATCCATCCATCCATCCATCCATCCATCCATCCATCCATCCATCCATCCATCCATCCATCCATCCATCCATCCACCCACTCATCTGTCCGTCCAATCCTCGACCTATCTATATCTTCCCTCTGCTTCTCTGCACTGTCCGTCTTTCAACTGATCCTCCGCTCTGTCCTTTTTTCCTTCCTTCTTTTCTTCTCGCCTTGGTTCCTTCTTTCCATCAATCATTCTTTCCCTCCGTTTCTTCGTCCTTCTTTCCATCCTTCCCTTAGGGAAGGAAGGTAAGAAGGAAGGTAGTAGGGAAGTTCCCTACTACCTTCCTTCTTACCTTCCTTCCATCCTTCTTTCCTTCGCTTATTCTCGTTCTCGTCTAATGCTTCAATTAAGCTATGTTATATTATGCTGTGCTATGTTATGCTATGTTATGCTATGCTATGTTATGCTGTGTTATGCTATGCTGTGCTATGTTATGCTGGGCTATGTTATGCTATGTTATGTTATTCAGGGCTATGTTATGCTATGTTATGTTATGCTGGGCTATCTATTTTATACTATGTTACGCCGGGCTATTTTATGTTGTGCTATGTTCTGCTTTTTATGCTATGTTATGCTATGTTATGCTATGCTGTGCTATGTTATGCTATGTTATGCTATGCTATGTTATGCTATGCTGTGCTATGTTATGCTGGGGTATGTTATGCTATGTTATGTTATGCTGGGCTATCTATTTTATGCTATGTTACGCCGGGCTATTTTATGCTATGCTGTGCTATGTCATGGTATGCCATGCTGTGCTATTCTTTGTTATGCTATGTTATGCTCCAGCATCTGACCTTGACATCTAGATCTCCTCTTCTTTCTCTTTCTCCTCCTCCTTCTCCCGGATCGCAATCTCTTCCTTGCTGTTCGTAATTGTGACCGTTCTTCCATCTTCCCAGGTTGTCTTCCGTCTCCCCTCCACCCCACAGCTCCTCTCCCTTCACAGCGTCTGTAGCAGCAGCGGCGGCAGCGAGTCTACTTCCACTTCCGGTGTCAGCACCTCCACTTCCGTTTTCGACAATTCCACTTCCGTATCCGAAGACAAACGATATTCCAGCGTCGGATCCGAACCGCGTTTCGTCCTGCTCCATTCCGGAACCGTTCCGTTTGTCGGATTCGTCGTTCCCCGATCCGGATCCTGGTCTGCTGGACGGTCCGGTTCCGGTTTCGTGTGACTCGTGTTCTTCCGCAGTTACGGCGAGTCCGCCTGGGGCAGCGACAGAGCGGGTAGCGATGAGTCCGATGGCACGGCTGGCCTCCGAAGCTGCCTGGGCGAGCACGAGGTCGATGCAGGACATGCTGCGAGCAAAGGTGTCCTTGATGTTGGGCAGGGAGACGATGCTGCCCGTCCGCTTGGCTCTCTCGAGGGCGTCCCGGCGTTTGATGGCCTTCTCCCGGCGCAGCTGGTCCTGGTAGAAGTCGGCGAAGTTGTTGACGATGATCGGGATGGGAAGGGCGATGACTAGGACGCCGCAGATGCAGCACACGGCACCGACCAGCTTCCCCCAGAGGGTCTTCGGGTAGACGTCGCCGTATCCAACGGTCGTCATGGTGATTGCCGCCCACCAGAACGTCTCAGGGATGCTGGAGAACATGTCGGCGTTCTCCTCCTTCTCGGCGAAGTAGGCGAGGCTGGAGAAGACGAGAATCCCGATAGCCAGGAACGTCATGAGGAGCCCGAGCTCCTTGTAGCTGCGCTGCAGTGTGTATCCGAGCGACTGGAGTCCCGTGGAGTGGCGGGCCAGCTTGAGGATGCGAAGGATGCGCATGATCCGGAAGATCTGGATCACTCGACGGACGTTCTGGATCTGCTCGGAGCTGTGTGCGCCGATGTTCGATTCGTGCAGGACGAGCGAGACGTAGTAGGGGAGAATGGCGAGGATGTCGATGAAGTTTAGTGCGCCCTTGAGGAACTTCCACTTGTTAGGGGACGCCGAGAGGCGCAGAAGGTACTCGAGGGTGAACCACCCGACGCAGATGGCTTCGACGGTGGCCAGGTGTTCGTTGTCCGTCGGGTGGTCGTTCTTGTCCTTGCCCTGGAGAGACGGAAGGGTGTTGAGCGTGAGGGAGACAGTGGATAGGACGATGAAGAAGACGGAGATTAAGGCTACGACCTACGGACAGAAACAGATCCGTGTTATGTATGGTATGTTGTGTTGTGTTACGTTGTGCTATGTTGTGTTATGCTATGTTGTGTTGTGTTCTGTTACGTTATGTTATGCTGTGTTATGTTATGTTGTGTTACGTTATGTTTTGTTACGTTTTGTTATGTTATATTATTTTGTGGTGTGTTATGTTATGTTGTGTTATGTTGTGTTATGTTGTGCTGTGTTTGTATGTTGCCTTGTGTTATGAAGTGTTATGTTATGTTATGCTGTTTTGTTGTGTTGTGTTATGTTATCTTACGCTATGTTAAGCTTAAGGAGACCATCAGTGGGACCATGAAGAAGACGGCGATTAAGGCTACGACCTATAGACAGAAAGAGCTCTGTTTCATGTTATGTTATGGCATATTATGTTACTTTATGTTTGTTATGTTACGTCATGTTTAAAAGGACCTTCCACATGATGATGGAGAACATGTAGATCAAGGCTACGACCTACAGAGACCTATGTGTTATGTTGTTTGTGTTATGCTATGTTTATCTTATCCTGTGTTATGCTTAGTTATGTTCTGGTATGCTATGTCATGCCATGCTAGGTCATGTTCTGCTATGTTGTGTTATGCTGTGTTGTGCTATGCTACGTTATGTTATGTGCTAGGTTATGCTCCTTGTGCTATGTTGTTATGTTATGCTGTGCTATCTTATGCTATATTATCTCATGTCATGTTGTGCTACGTTATGTCATGTCATGGTATGTTATACTATGCCTGTATGCCATGCTATGTTACGCTATATTATGCGTAAGGCGAGCGTTGACAAGACGATGAAGAAGACGGAGATTAAGGCTACGACCTACAGACCGAAAGACCAATAAGTTATGTCATGTTCCACTGTTTCTTCGTCAGTCTAATCTTGTATCTGGTCAACCGAGTGACGGTCCATTCTTTCAAATTGCTCCGGATGTATCTGACGTGAAGCCAGACGACACCCATACACCAATCACACACCTCTCATCCACCCATACATACACCCAGCCGTCCACCCCTACACCCATCACACACCCTTCGTCTGTTCAAGACACACGCATACACACCACACACCCGCGGTAACAGACACATACACGCACGCACACATACACAGAAACGCACGAAGACACAGACATACATACACATACACATGAAAACACAAACGCGCGGACACATAGTTGACCGGTCGCTCGACCTTTGGATAGTGTGATGAGAATTAATGACTGGGGCATTTTCTTTACGACCCCCTTTTACGGGGTTGTGATTTCTTGTCATTGCTCAAGTCCCTCCGTCTTGGGGTGGAGGGACGTCTTCTCCCTCTCCCTCTTCCTCTCTCCTGTATTCTGCCAAAACAGAAGCAGGGCTCTCTCGAGACCTCCAGGGCAGGCGATATACGATGCATTCTTGTCAATAAAATATTCCCGAATCTACCAAGAAGAAAATTATTCATCGTGGGGAGAGAGTAGAGCATTGATCGAGAGTTTTGCGTCTTCCAATTATTTCGGACCGTAATAATCTGTCTCCGCTATCTCACTATCTCTTTGCTTTCGATTTCCTCTTCTCCCTTCCTCCCTCCCTTCCTCCCTCCTTCCCTCTTTCCATGTCCCTGCCCGTCCCTTCCTCTGCCTCTATATATGCATCTGTCTGTAAGTCTCTCTCTCTCTCTCTCTCTCTCTCTCTCTCTCTCTCTCTCTCTCTCTCTCTCTCTCTCTCTCTCTCTGTTTCTGTCTCTCCTTTTCCCTCTCTGTCTCTATCTGTCTCTGTCTCTCTGTTTGTTTTTCTCTTTCCACCGTTTTCCATCTGTCTGTCTCTTCTTCGATTGCATTGTCTTTCTTCCAGGACTCGCTTGTCTCTTTCCTCTGTCTCTGTGTTCCTCTGTTTATGTCTCTCGGTTCTCTCTATTTGTCTCTTGCTTTTTCCTTTCCCCTCTTCTTCTTCCTCCTCCTCGTCCATTCCAACTCTATTATCCGAGCTGTTTGTTGCCAGCGATCATCTTCCATCCTTCCAATCTTAACAACTTTCTCCGAGAGTCTGCAATTATGATCCCTATCGGAGTAGGCAGAACAAAGCAAGCAGGGACTCTATTTCTCCTTCCGTATGATGCCTCCCTACTTCCCTCTCTGTGTCTTTCTCTGTCTGTCTGTCTGTCTCTGTGTCTCTCTGTATGTGTCTCTGCCTCTCTCTCTGTCTCTCTCTGTCTCCGTCTGCCTGTCTCTCTCCCCCTCTTTCTCTCCTTTCCTCCCTCTCTCTGTCTTTATCTGTCTGTCTGTCTCTGTGTGTCTCTCTCTGTGTCTCTGTCTGTCTCAGTATGTTTGTCTGTCTGCCTCTCTCTCAGCATCTGGCTCTATATCTCTCTCTGCATCTACCTCCGTATCTGTCTCTTCCTTTAAAGTTCTCTCTTTCCTTCTGCCTCAGTCTCTTCTTCAATCGCAGTCATTCTACCAGTATCCGTTGTCTGTCTCTGTCTGTACGTCTCTCCGTCGTTTACAATATTTTCTCATTCCTCGCATTCTCTCACTTGTTCCTTCCCCCTTCGTCATATTTTTGTCCGTGTCCATGGACCTCTCCCTCCGTTCCCTTCCCGTTCCTTCTTCCTCCTCCCATCCCTCGCAGCCTCCCAAAGCGGCGTTATGATAGACGCTTCGAAGGGACCATGACAGTTGGAGGGGGGCAGTGTTTTTATGCCCATCCTTTTCTCTCTTCGTATACGAATAATGCCAGCTTCATCCGCAATGCACCGCGCCTACTCACTTCCAAATGGCAACCCACCCACCCCCATGTCCCCGGTCGATAGTTACTGCTTGCCAGTAACGTCCGTCTGTCTGTTTGTCTGTCTGTTTGTCCGTCTGTCTTTCTGTCCGTCCGTCCGTCTGTCTGTCTGTCCGTCCGTCTGTCTGTCCGTCCGTCTGTCCGTCTATCTGTTTGTCCGTCAGTCTGTCTGCCCGTCCATCTGTCCGTCTGTCTGTCCGTCTGTCTGTCTGTCCGTCTGTTTGTCCGTCCGTCTATCTGTCTGTCTGTCTCTGTAACCGTCCAAATGCTGCCTTTGTGTCTATCCCTTGCAACCTTCCTTTTCCTATTTATCCCTCTCCATCTGACTCTCTTTATCCCAACTTCGTTTTCTGTATTACTTCCTCTCTGCTTCCAGCTTTTCCCTTTCTTTCTTTTACTCTCTCTGCCTCGCTTCCTATATCTCTCCGTTCCTCTTTCTCCCTTGTTTACCTCTTCCTCCAGCATCCTTCGCAAACCCTTCTTCCTGCATTCCTTTACCTCCGTTTCAGTTTCCTTCTGCTTCCATCTCTCTACATCTCATTTCATATTTCCTGTTTCCCTGGAGCCTTTCCTACTAAAATATCTACTTATATTATATATGTAATAACCGCAGTAATTATATATGTAATAACCGCAGTTATTAAAGTTTACAATGACATTGTCCTGGCCCTTGACTCTGGATTCACCACAGCTCTATTACTACTCGATTTCTCTGCCGCTTTTGATTGTGTGGACCATACCATTCTCCTCAAAATCCTGCAAGTACAATTCGGTATCACGGCCTTAGCTATTCAATGGATTGCCTCATTTCTTTCCTCAAGGACTCACAGTATTAAACTTGGTGGCTGCTCATCCAAAATCTTCTCTATCCTCTTTGGTGTTCCCCAAGGCTCCATCCTTGGCCCACTCCTCTTTATACTGTACACCTCTAACATTGTCAACATCGCATCACATTATGGCCTTATGATCCACTTATATGCTGACGACAGTGCCGGCGCTAGGGTACTGGAGGCCCCCCAAAGCCTTGCTTGAGGCCCCCCTTCCAATAACTACAAAAAATACGCTGCAAACGGGATTGATCAAACGTCCAATCTAGCGCTCTTTGTCTCTTTAAACCCAGCTCTTTCACCAACAACAGAAACAGCTAAATCAACAAAGTACATGTAGGCATCAATAGGCCTACTTGGCATAGATACTGGAGCTCATGTCTCAGGAAACTGTTTTCGTCTCGCCTTCTTTTCTGCGAATCGTTCCAATAGCTCGTCATAGTTCAGCTTTCGGGCAGTTTCACTTTCAATTGAGATCATTGCCAGGGATGATAACCTGCTGCTGAGCATGGTGGAACGATTAACTGTTTTAATTAGCTTCAGTGTGCTGAAACTGCTCTCACCACTGGCCACTGTTACTGGGTTGGTGAGAAGAATCTCAGTGCAATTGACAGATTGCCATGGGATAAAAGTCATGAAGTTCATTCACATAAATTTACTGTAGAAAGTCTCGTGCTGTTGTTAGCTGTTTTGTTGCAGTCTTTCGTCGAGACAATCAGCCTGATTGTCTCGACGAAAGACTGCAACAAAACATGAAATCTCCATTAGAAGTTCATTTGTTTCTACGTCTCCCATCTTCTCAAAGAGGTAAAGACAATGTTTTTGCAGTTGATTGGTGTCGTGTATTTTAACGTCATAACGACACAGAAATCCAAAAATGCTGTTCCAATCCTTGCATGATCTGCTGGAACTGTGACTGAATTGAAACCAGCGCCTGATCCAGAAGTTTGTAGAAGAAATCTGTCTTAAATCGCTGCTCGAATGTAGCCTATTAAAGTCTATTCATTTCATCTGCACATTCGTAGTCAAACTGAGCTTTTCTGTGTCAGTTTCTCATTTCAGGGAAAGTGGTGCTCACCTCCATTTCTCCTGTAATTTCCCCCGTGCGCTTGTAATAGCAGATTCAAATCCAGGTTCACGATACCTCTGTAGGAAGTCTTCATTGGCTTCTAGTTCTAGTTCACGTTCCAGCGTATCAATTGTCTATTTTGCTTAGATATATAATCCGGTGCTTGGGTTTCAGAAACAAACGGTCACAAATAGGCCTAATGATCAGCTACATTTGGAGGCCCCTAACAAACTGAAGGCCCCAACTCACAAATAGGCTTAATGATCAGCTAAATTTGGAGGCCCCTAACAAACTGAAGGCCCCCAACTCACAAATAGGCTTAATGATCAGCTAAATTTGGAGGCCCCTAACAAACTGAAGGCCCCCAACTCACAAATAGGCTTAATGATCAGCTAAATTTGGAGGCCCCTAACAAACTGAAGGCCCCCAACTCACAAATAGGCTTAATGATCAGCTAAATTTGGAGGCCCCTAACAAACTGAAGGCCCCCAACTCACAAATAGGCTTAATGATCAGCTAAATTTGGAGGCCCCTAACAAACTGAAGGCCCCCAACTCACAAATAGGCTTAATGATCAGCTAAATTTGGAGGCCCCTAACAAACTGAAGGCCCCCAACTCACAAATAGGCTTAATGATCAGTTAAATTTGGAGGCCCCTAACAAACTTGAGGCCCTCCAACTCACAAAATAATAATAAATAACAAATAGGCTTAATGATCAGCTAAATTTGGAGGCCCCTAACAAACTGAAGGCCCCACATCACAAATAGGGTTAATGATCAGCTAACTTTGGAGGCCCCTAACAAACTGGAGGCCCCCCCCGACCGGGGGGTTCGGGGGCCCTAGCGCCGGCACTGGCTGACGACACCCAGCTCTACATAAAACTCTCGGGCAAAAACTTTGATAATATCAAAATAAAAATTGCGGAATGCGTCCGTGACATTCAGACCTGGTGCGCATCTATGCGTCTGAAGCTAAATGCCACCAAAACAGAACTCATTTGGTTCGACCGTCGAAGCCGACCGGACGATGATAAACAAATAAAATCTCTTCATCTCGAGTCTAACTGCACCATTCTACCATCTGATGTCGTTCGTGACCTCGGTGTTCTGCTAGACAGCAGCCTAAACATGACTCAACACATCTCTTCCGTCGCCAAAGCATGCTATTTTCACCTTCGCCGAATCCGACAAGTGAAACGCTGCCTCGACGAAACCTGCCTTCGTATCCTCGTCCAAGCTCTCGTCATCTCTCGCCTCGACTACTGCAACTCTGTCCTATCCGGTCTTCCTTCATCGACACTGCAACCCTTAACCTCAGTTCTACACACCGCCGCTCGCCTAATAAAAGATCTTGGTCCAAGAGATCACATCACGTCTACACTGCAACAACTTCACTGGCTTCCCATCAGCGCCCGTATCGCCTTCAAAATCTGCCTCCTCATGTATCACATTCACTCTGGAACCTCTCCCTCATACATGGCATCCATGGTCACGCCATGTTCACTTTTCAATACTAGAGGACTCCGATCGTCGACGAGAGGGGATTTTACCGTACTTCGCACAAACCGGAAGTTTGGAAACCGTGCTTTCTCCTTCTCAGGACCCTTTGAATGGAACCGTCTTCCACCTTCAGTTCGACAGTGCATATCTGTTGCACAGTTTAAAACAAAATTAAAAACTTATCTGTTTACCTTGCACTATGACTAAGAATGTAGCGAAACGCGCTCTCGTGCAAGACTTAGTAAGTAAGTAAGTACGTGCTTTATTGAACCGCCTGCAAACGCACTGCGGGAACATCAGAATGAATCACAAAAATCACAAATGTCAAAAATATCATAAAATACAATAAAACAGACATCTATGCATATATGAGATTAAGGTAATATTAAAAAGAAAGATTAGCAATAAAATCAATAAAATAACATACGCGTAATAAAACCACATCTAGTCTTGTCTTGTTAAAGCGCGCTATAAATTTTCATTTGTATTGTATTGTATTGTATATACTAGCATTTTTTACCCGGCGTTCGCCCGGGTTTTGCCCAGGCGTAATTTTTAACGGCTGCAAATAAAGGCTACTTATTTACTATATTTGCTGATGGGCTTCAAATATTTAAAAAATATCCATAATATCTGAATGGAAACGATATTTAGAGGTGAACATAGTTGCTTTGCCCGTGTACTGCACGGGCAAAGCAAATTTATATATAGGCAATATTATTTGTTCCCCGTAGGCCTATATTACACGGGTTATCTCTACCTTAAATAGGCGTATTATTTGTTCCCCGTACTAGCCTACACGGGTTATCTCTAAATTATAATAGGCGTATTATTTGCTAAATAATAGACGAAGTTCTGCCGTTAGCCAGCGTGACGTAAGATTGCATAATTAGCCCGCGTCACCGCGTGACGTATTTAAGATTGCATATTAAACCAGTGTGACGTGGACAAATGGCCATGCTATTATAAGATAGCCTCGATGAAAAAGTTGTAAATTTAAAATGGCCATATATCGGCGTTTAAATAAAATTGCGAGCTGAAAATAGTCGCGTTGACCTAGACTTTGCGTAATAATGTTTTGTAAATTTTTTCAAATCGCTAAACCGTTCCGTTTCGGAGCCTTTAGCCGGACAGACAAACATACGGAAGGACAGAAAAATCAGACTTTGGATTATATATATAGATATATATATAAATATGTGTGTGTGTGTGTGTAATACTGTGTATGTATGTATGTATGTATGTATGTATGTATGTATGTATGTATGTATGTATGTATGTATGTATGTATGTATGTATGTATGTATATATGTATGTATGTATATATGTAGGCATGCATGTATGTATATCCCTCCCTGTCTATGTGCTTGTCTTCCTCAGTTTGTGTCTGCCTCTATCCTATCCTTCTCATATTCCTGCCTCCCATTATCCATGCTTCCAGCTCTTCTTCCATTTCCATATCACCTCCTTCCGACATTCCTGACTCCTCCCTTCCTGTCTCCCTCTATTCCTTCCCATAAGCATCTCTGTCTCTCCGCTTCCGTAGCTGCTATCATGACTGCTCTCAACCAGTCTCCGGTTCAATCTCCTCCAGAAAATGCAGTCATAATGAGCTTTGTGTGGGTCGCTGTGTGTATGCGCTGTGTGTGTGCGTGTATGCATAATTGTATATGCGTGTGTGTATATATGCGTGTATATATATATATGCGTGTGTGTATATATGCGTGTATATATATATATGCGTGTGTGTATAATGTATATGCGTGTGTGTATATGCGTGTGTGTGTATATATATATGCGTGTGTGTATATGCGTGTGTGTATGTGCGTGTGCGTATGTGCGTGTGTGTATATGCGTGCGTGTATATGCGTGTATGTATACATGCGTGTGGGTGTGTGTACATGCGTGTGTGTATGTGTATATGCACGTGTGTGGGTAAGCGTGTGTGTGTGTGTGTGTGTGTGTGTGTGCATGTGTGCACATGTTCGTGCGTGTGTGCGTGTGCGTTTGTGTATATGTGTGCGTACGTGTGTGTGTGTGTGTGTGTGTGTGTGTGTGTGTGTGTGTGTGTGTGTGTGTGTGTGTGTGTGTGTGTGTGTGTGTGTGTGTGTGTGTGTGTGAGTGTGCGTGTATGAGTCGTCGATGATTATAGCACTTAAGTCGACTTGGAAATCAGTCGCTATAACAATAATTATTATCGTCGGAAATGAATGAAAGCAAATCCGTTTCGTAATGCGATCTGTAATTTGTGTGTGTGTATTGTCTCGTGTTCTTGTGCCTCGTCTTGGGTTTCCGCTGCTTTTTATCCAGAAGCAATTCTCTCCACTCTTTCCTCATTCTCCTCCTTTCCCTCTCTCTTCTCTCCACCCTTGACCCGCGAGTCTTCCATTCACGAATCCTTTTTCTCTTCGTTCCATCCATTGCTGTTCATATTCTTTCGTTCATTTCTTCCTTCATTCTTTGTTCCATCGCATAGTCTGCATTCTTCCATCCATCTCTTCTAGGTTTTTCTCTCCATCCTTTACCTTTCATTCTTTCATTCATTTCTTCCTTCATTCTTCTCTTCACCTTTAAATTCTCTTAATTCGGTCATTTATCCTTTACTTTTCTCCAGGGACATCATTTGGTAGGGGGGGGGGGGGCAATTTGCCCCTGAATTTGATCGAAAAATAAACTATTTATATGCATGTATTTTAGTGCATTTGAATTTGATGAAATAATATATGCCTTATTCGTCGCTAGGAATCTAGGACAGCAGAAAATCAAACATAATAAGAAATAAATAAGAACAAGAAGAAAACATGTTGGATCATTTAACCACAGTTTTGCACATGTGGACTAAATACAGAACTTAACAACCTGGCCAAGTTTTTGAAATTGGTTTGGCCCCCTAAAACTTTCGCGCCCCCTGAAAATTTGTTGGCTCCCCTGAAAATTGTTTTTACCCTCGAAAAACACTGGAATGACGTCCCTGATTTTATCTTCTCTCCATCTCTTACTCTTTTAATTTTTTTCATTTATCTCTTCTTTCCATTTGCTTTGCATCATACACTTTTTACTCTTCCATGCATCTCTTCCAAGCATATCTCCCTCTCCATACTTTCTTCTCCAATTTTATTACATCTCTTCTTCAGATTGTCTATGCATCTCGTTTCTCCATCTCCCCCTCCAACTGGTTCTCACTTTTCCACTTCCTGCCTCCAGCTTTATTTCATCTCTTAATTCCATTTCTTAAGGACATGGTTCGTGGCTGTAGCGACTGGCAAAATCCTATCTTGGAAGATGAAAGCTATGTGTTAGTCTTTCCGTGTCTCTGCATGACATTGTGTCTGTTTTGCTGTTTTATCGTCTACTTACCGACATACCTCCCTCCCTCCCTCCCTCCCTATCCCTCCCTATCCCTCCCTATCCCTCCCTATCTCTCCCTATCTCTCCCTATCTCTCCCTATCTCTCCCTATCTCTCCCTATCTCTCCCTATCTCTCCCTATCTCTCCCTGTCTGTCTGTCCGTCCGTCCGTCCGTCCGTCCGTCCGTCCGTCCGTCCGTCCGTCCGTCCGTCCGTCCGTCCGTCCGTCCATCCATCCATCCATCCATCCAATCATCCAATCTATCCAATCTATCCATCTGTCCATCTGTCCATCTGTCTGTCTGTCTGCCTGTCTGCCTGTCTGCATGTGTCTGGTTTACTGTTCGACCTACCTACCTCCATATCTCCCTATCTATATCTGTCTGTCTGTCTGTTTGTCTGTCTGTCTCTCTATCCATATATCTATCTATCCAGCTAGCTATCTCATTATCTACCTAGCTAGCTAAGTATCCATCCATCCGTCCATCCGTATAAGTCTGCACAATGCCATATCTCTTCCCTCTACACCTGCCTGGTCTGAGCCTGGAGGTCTTGGCATCGGCGCCCGGTGGAAGATCAAAGAAGGCGACTCCCGAGCAACCAGATGGAATCTGACGCAAATCCTAATCCGTGAAATTGAATTTTCTTCTCAAATTCTTCGCATATAGGAAATGAATTCCCAGTCTGATTCATCCGCCAGGGAGGAAAGGATGGAAAGGAGGAAACGGAGAGATGGACGTAGAAGGCCTCGGAGAGGGAGGGAAGGACGGAGGAAACCTCAGAAGGAGGAAACGGAGGGAGGGAGGGAGGGAAGGAGAACGGGGCCTCAGGGATGGAGTGAAGGACGGAAGGGTGGGCAGAGGAGCGTACCGACGGACCGACAATGGGATGTGGTGGGAAGGGAACCTGTCAGAAATCAGTTGAGATTAACACGCCCTGTTGAACAGACTGGGGCTACACACATTTCTTGATGCATTATAAATTATAGTCTAGCACGATGAGAGGGAGATATAGAGTGTGGAAGAGTAGCAACTAGCAAGTATATATGATGGAAAAAAGAGGAAAAGAGGTAATTGAAAGAATGAAGATAGTACGGGATGTAATGTAGGTAATGTAATTGAACATTGGCAGGTGGTTTATCCACCTCTGTCCATTGCTTGAAAACTTTTCTGTTTCCTCGGAGTGCTCACGCTGGAAGCGCCTCTGAATAGTCATCACTGCTAGAGGCGCTTTATAAATGTCCAGATAAATACAATACAATACAATTTATATAGCGCCCCTTTAAGATGGAGAGAACTTCTCTCTATCTTGAAGGGAAGGTAAAAGAAAGCTAGGTAATGGAACAGACAATAAGGAACGCTACCTCTGATGATGACCTACCCATCATCTGCCCACTGCTTTAAGACTTTTTATTCCTCTGAATAGCTTACACCAGTGGTGCCCAAACTGGGGTGCACGCACACAAGGGTTGCAACATGTCATTTCAGGGGATGCGACAAAGAGGGAAAGTATGAATTACAAGAATGCATTGATAATACATTATAATTTTTTTAGCTCTTATAGGATAAATATGGGTAAGACCATAAGATTAGGAGTTTATTTCCATGTAAGTTGTAACACTCTAAGCCTGTAACGCTAGCCTAAGGGCTAGTTTCAGTAGTAACAATTAATTTTCGTGTATGCGTCTTCAAATGTGATAATACTTCTTTAGGGGGGGGTACGAACATTGGTCAAACATTTCCCAGGGGTGCGGGGCATAGAAAAGATTGGGTACCCATGGCTTATAGTACTGTATACATATATAAGGCTAGCTAAGGCTTGTAAGCACAAGATTCAGTAGTAACAATTTCGTGTATGCGTCTTCAAATGTGATAATACTTTTGTAGGGGTTGCGAACATTGGTCAAACATTTCCCAGGGGTGCGGGGCATAGAAAAGATTGGGAACCCCTGGGTTATACTGTAAGAGGCGCTTTACAAATTTTCAAACACAATACAATACAATACAATCATGGTGATACGACAGCGGAGCTAATAGATCATCTTCTATGGCCGCTGCTGCTGATGCTGATTCTGAGAAAGCAGTTGCGCTTATTTCCTCTCTTCATATCTTCCATCCTCATCTGCGTTCCTCTCCACTAAATCCATCGCAATTTCATTTTTCTCTGACGCCAAAACCAATCCAATTCGGGCCCCAGGGACACATTCAATACCCTACCCACTGTCCCACCAACCCACCCACGCACCCGCTAACCATCCCACCCAACAATTGTCTGCATACAGGAGTAGTGTAGAGTGTAGACTGCCCTCACCATTTCTCGATTTCTATCTCTCCATATCTATGTCTACGTATATCTGTCTGGCTCTGCCTGTTGATCTCTGCCTGTCTCTACCATTTCCCTGCCACATGTACGTGTATATAAGTGTGACTCTCTCTGTCTCTGTCTCCGTCTGTCTCTGTCTCTCTGTCTCCGTCTCTGTCTGTCTCTGTCTCTCTGTCTCCGTCTCTGTCTGTCTCTTTCTCTCTGTCTCCGTCTCTGTCTGTCTCTTTCTCTTTGTCTCCGTCTCTGTCTGTCTCTTTGTCTCTGTCTCCGTCTCTCTCTCTGTCTCTTTCTCTCTGTCTCCGTCTCTGTGTGTCTCTTTCTCTTTGTCTCCGTCTCTGTCTGTCTCTTTCTCTTTGTCTCCGTCTCTGTCTGTCTCTTTCTCTTTGTCTCCGTCTCTGTCTGTCTCTTTCTCTTTGTTTCCGTCTCTGTCTGTCTCTTTCTCTTTGTCTCCGTCTCTGTCTGTCTCTTTGTCTCTGTCTCCGTCTCTCTCTCTGTCTCTTTCTCTCTGTCTCCGACTCTGTCTCTATCTCTCTCTGTCTCATGTCTCTGTCTCTCCCTCTCTGTCTGTCTGTCTGTCTGTCTGTCTGTCTGTCCCTCTCTACATGTCTGTCTGCATTCTCTGTATATATATCTCTCTCAAATATATGCATATTTATCATTGGATCTGCCTTTTCTACCTCTCCCCCGTGTACAGTATGTATGTACATGTGTCTCGCTCTTTGTCTCTGTCTGTATTTCCAACCCTTTCTCTGCCTCTCTGTGCATAAGCGGCTGTCTTTCTCCATATGTGCGTGTCTCTGTCTGTGTGCCTGCCTCTCAGTCTACCTCCCTCCACCCTTCTCTTTCTCTCCCAATAAATGTATGTCTCCTTCGACATGTATCTCAGTCTGCCTGTGTGTCTGTCTGTTTACATGTCTGTCTGTCTGTTTACATGTCTGTCTGTCTGCCTACATGTCTGTCTGTGTATGCATGTCTGTCTGTCTGTCTGTCTGTATGTCTTTTTTATCTGTAGCTGCCTATCTCTATGCATGCATGCATAATAGATATCGCGAGTACGGTCCTAGACAGCAGTCGGGTATTCCCTGCTGAAATTCAGTGAGTAAGTAAGTCATTCAGCTGAAGTACAGCGTCAGACGCAACGAAGCAGTCTGCATATTCGTCATTCTTTTAGTCTGTCTGTATGCCTGTTTGTCCGTCTGTCTGTATGCCTGTTTGTCCGTCTGTCTGTATGCCTGTTTGTCCGTCTGTCTGTATGCCTGTTTGTCCGTCTGTCTGTATGCCTGTTTGTCCGTCTGTCTGTATGCCTGTTTGTCCGTCTGTCTATTTGGCTGCACATCTGTCCATCGTTCCATCGGTCTGCGTATACAGGATATCTCCCTGCCTATCAATCTTAATATTCATATACACACACATACACACACAATACACACACAAACACTCACACATACATAAAACTTGCCGTCGTATGTATATATCGTAAAACGTCATGACTGAAGGCCAGTGAAGTGTATATATTTATCATAATTATATAATATATATAATATATAAAATATATAAAGATATGTATATTACGTTTGTGTATAGTATGCATGTATCAGAATGCATAAATGTATAAACACACGCGCGCGCACCCACACCCACACACATCCACACCCACACACATACACCTACACACATACACACACATACGCATACATATATATATGTACATGGCTTCATTCATTCATTCATTCATTCATTTCAGATATTTATATAGCGCCCCTTCAAGATTTCTACTCAGAGGCGCTCCCGACTACAGCGCGGACACTGAATCGGAGTTTCACGCCGAAGCGCATGAGCAATTGCGAGTGAAGGACTTGCCCAGGGTCCCTACGCGGTGGCTTGAGGTGGATTCGAACCCACAACCCTCCGGCTGCAAGGCACCAAATATACCCCCTTGAGGTGGTATACCCCCTTCATGTATGTATAATGTTACGCATTCTTATAATATACATGTACGTGATGATGACATTTTCGTTTATTATGCATCGAGCAGGAAGATACACCGCTTCACAACTTACCTCACACAAAAGCTACAACAAAGGGAAAGAGAATATATATATATATATATATATATATATATATTATATCTGAACACGACACGTGTATGCGTAGGACCTACGAGCACAATAGCATACATATAAGCTTACATACATTGAATCGTAATCGTAATCGAACATTTATATAGCGCCACTCAAAAACAGAGGCGATCCCGACCAAGGCCAGTGTCTTCAATGGTAAAGAGAGGTTTTCAGGCGCTTAATGTATGCATATTTTGTATGGATGTGTATGTATGCATGCATGTATATGTGCGTATTGTGACATGTGATCGGGTTGAGCTAACCGATGTCCAAGAGAGATTGCTCCAAGAGGGAAAGGATGTGATACGCAGAGGAGGGCGGGACGATTCGAGGCCATTGACGGCCGGTCACGGACGCGGTCCCTTTATGTCCAGCGGCCTCAGGCCTAGGGATGACCGCAGCTGGCCTGGCGCCAACAGGACACGGCTGGACACTGTCCACTTAAAGCCAGGACGCAAGGCGCCACATAAATTAACGGTGCACATTAGCGCCACCGTGCGGCGACCGACTGCGTTAAGAGCACGCGCGTACACAAAAGGCGTATGCTGCGAGGCGCCACAGAAATGCACCGACTTACTTACTTACTTCTGGCTCGTACACGCCAGCTATCTCGCGTATACGGGCGGACGAACACACAGGCCGTGGATGCAATAGGATTATCGTTAAACTGTGGATCCAATCCGATTAGAAGGACAGACAGATGGACAGAGAGACAGATAGACGGATTGACTGAGGTACGGACGGACGGACGGCCGGATAGATGTACGGACTGACTAAATGGCTGACTGACTAAATGACTGACTAAATGACTGACTGACTAAATGACTGACTAAATGACTGACTAAATGACTGACTGACTAAATGACTGACTAAATGACTGACTGACTGACTGACTGACTAAATGACTGACTAAATGACTGACTGACTGACTTAATGACTGACTGACTGACGAAATGACTGACTGACTGACTGACCGACTGACTAAACAAATGACTGACTGACTAAATGACTGACTGACTGACTGAATGACTGACTGGCTGACTGAATGACTGACTGACTAAATGACTGACTAAATGACTGATTGACTAACTGAATAAATGACTGACTGACTAAATGACTGACTGACTAAATGACTCATTGACACATTGACTAAATCACTAACTAAATGACTGATCGACTGACTGACTGAATGAATGAATGAATAAATAAATAAATGAATGAATGAATTTATGTTCAAGTAAGATTAAACATAATCAATGTATACGACAGGTAATTAATTAATTTAGAGGTATGTGTATGCACAATTATAATTATAATTAATCAACGACTCCGCTGGTGTTGAGTGCGACACATGACGCTGTTCCTCACAACTACGATGACGACGACAAATACGCCAATGATAATGACGACGACGACGATGATGATGATGTTTCATGGGTCCATGGTCTGTCGCCTTACCCTAGCTGCCATCGAGGTCTGAGGCTTTTCCAGGAGGTTCCAGGTCTTTTGGCGCCAGCTGAGGCAGGCACCTGGAGAGAAGACCTCCTCGTCTGGCACGACGAGGCTCTCCGCCTCCCTTCGCATCTCCTCGTAGACGTGTTCCTTCCAGCGATGGTAGGTGTGTTGGCAGCAGGACTCCAGGTATAACTCATCGAGACCCCAATAGTCAAGATCATCACTGAACGACAGAACGCACATCTACAAAATATAATAATAATAATAGTAATAGTAATGATGATGATGATGATGGTGATGATGATGATGATAATAATAATAATGATAACAATAACAATAACAATAACAATAACAATAACAATAATAATAATAATAGTCATAATAAGAATAATAGTAATAATAGTAATGATGATGATGATGATGGTGATGATGATGATGATAATAATAATAATGATAACAATAACAATAACAATAACAATAACAATAACAATAATAATAATAATAGTCATAATAAGAATAATAGTAATAATAGTAATGATGATGATGATGATGATGATGATGATGATGATGATGATGATGATGATGATGACAACGACGACGACGACGACAACAACAACAACAACAATAACAATAATAACAATAATAATAATAACAATAATAATAATAACAATAATAATAATAATAATAATAATAATAATAATAATAATAATTACAATTAAAATAATAGTAAATCACGAAGGCATGGCTTTCTTGAACAGCCTCGGCCACCGCCTTGCCCATAATAACTGGAGACAACGGAGAAACTACATTTCTCTACCAGCGCTTATCTGTTGCCATCCAACACTTCAACGCAATCAATTTCCATTGCACTTTCGACGCTCAGCCTGACATCAACGAAGACTAGGCATTCCAGAATAATACTATCCCTATATTTTTAATCCTGATGGATTAATGAGTTCAAAAAGTCAATGGCAGTCAAATGATTGTTTAAACAGATAGGTATTGAGCTGTGATTTAAAATGTCTCCAGAGATGGAGCATTCTTCCCATGGACGGGAAGACTGTTCCATGCAGTGGATCCAGCGACAGAGAGGGAACATTCACCAAACCTCGTATACTATAGAAAGACCACAGCCATAAGCACCCTTAGCAAAAAAACTGACCAATAATTAATATTAATATCTAAATTGCCATCAATATTAGCATTAATATTAATGTAAATGTCATCGTCAACGTCGATATTAATATTACTATTAGCGTTCACATCAATACTTACATTGTTTTATGCAGTGTAACAAAGTATCATTAGCAGAGGCAAAATTACTATGAGCACCATTCCAGCCTTCTATGTATCGATCCCCATCAATCCATTTCTCGCTTCAGCGCAGTAATGCGTCCATTCAGCAATCCGTCCACTTGCCTATCCATACATCTGTCCGTCCATTCATCCGTCCAGATACTCATTCAGTCATTCCATTGTTTTCTTACAACGCACGCTCTCTTGCTCGCTTCGTCCGTCCATCCACCGTCCATCTAGTTAATTGGATCGAGTCCAGCAGTTTAACGATATCCAACGGCATCAAAGGTTTTCGCTGATGTCGAGAGAGGAAGAATGCTTGCACGCTTTCCCCGTATGTGCACTGCTTGATAAACTGTTGCAGGTGCTCGCTTAAATTTCCCGCCGTCGAAATGGCACACGCGACGTGACGTACGTCTGACGTGACTGAGCGTGAGATGGCGCAGGTGTGCACACGAGTGACCATCCTTCCGGTCAGCGGAATAAATCTGGTAGAGGTTAATCAATGGGCGTGAGACAATGAATCAGTGTTGCATCCAAGCGTAGTGGATCTGTCTGTCTTTCACTGTTGCTTAATTTGTAGAGGATGGGATGAAAGGAGAGATGAAGCGGTCTTCTTGTTTGGGTCGTATATTATGTATACGACCACTTCTGTTGAATGCAGAATCAAAGTGCGCTGGATTAATGGTTGGATGGATGAATGGGTGGGTAGGTGGGTGGATGGATGGAAGGGTGGATGGGTGGGTGTTGGGTGGATTGATGGATGGATGGGTGGATGGATGGATGGATGGATTGATGAGTGGGTGGGTGGGTGGTGGGTGGGTGGGTGGATTAATCGATTAATGGATGGATGGATGGCCCAAGAACAATGGGTAACTGAATTGGGTGCTCCATTCCCTGAAGGAACTTTCCCCCATAAGCAATGTGCATGAGACCACCCTCTCATTCTGAAAGACCAGGCCTCGATAACCAGAGGCGAAAATCTGTACATAAGTTGGGGGCAGATTTGTTCAGGGCTGGATATTTGCACTTTGGGGGGGGGGCAGAAAGGCCTCGGTCAAAAGTTTTTTTTTTTGGGGGGGGGGGGACAGTCCACCTCTGTCTACCCGTGATTTACGCCACTGTCGATACCACCAGGTCAGGTCGAGGGCTGCACCGCATGTAGGTGAATGGCTCCTTGCTCTCCCCATAAGCGCTTGTGGACTGAGGCACGGACCGTAGCGAGCTACGCTCTTATAAAGAGGTCCGTGACTGAGGCTAAATAATGAGGCAATCCGTATTGCAACAGGTCTGCGTCTTGGGGTCGATTTATGTGCTCCTCACGAATGCCCTTGTGGAGCGACGGACCGACGGTCCAAGAGGATGGCTCACACGGCACGTCATACAGCCTTGGGTCGGGTTGGACTGCAGACACTGTGCCTTAATGATATCATTTGGCGAGCAAAATAAAGCTGGATTCCCGGCTGCAAAGGAGAATATACTGGACTCGCCAGGTCTGATGGGAGACGTCCAGATGGCGTGATGCTCATCCCATGGGAGGGTGGCAAATGTCTTGCCTGGGACGCCACTGTTATCGACACCCTGGCCGAATCATACCGCACCAGATCAGCTGAGGTAAGCCTCAGGTTGCGGGTGCTGATGTCGAGATAGCAGCAGATAGTAAAACATCCAAATAATACTGCCATTTTGTCATCGTATTGCTCTGTGTCCTTCGCCCTTGAAACTACCGCTTTGCCCAAATATCGGAGGTAACAGAGAGACTACATTCCTCTTTCAACGCTTATGTACGGTCCCCAGAGCTTCAATGCAATCACTTTTTTGTGTAGTACCTATTCCATCGATAGGCCTAAAACCAATTGCAAAGACTGACCATTCCAGAACAACGCTCCTTAATTTCTGAAACCCTGATGAATTATATATGTACCTCGAGAAAAAAATGAAAGGAATAATAATAATAATAATAATAATAATAATAATAATAATAATAATAATAATAATAATAATAATAATAATAATAATAATAATTATTTATTATTATTATTTGCGCATTACATGCGCAAAATTTGTCTGATAAAACCGCTTCCATAAAATCATGAGTTTCCGAAATTTCTCTCTCCTCTTACAGTGCAATAATTGACAACACTTTGACGCGTGGTGCCTTTATCTCATTAGATAAAACGCTTTCAAAGGTGTCTAAGCAAAAAATAGTATGCGTTTATTCAGCGCCACTTTTCTAATGCCGAAATATCATCGATGGTGCTGAAAATCCCTTCACAGTAGCGGTTTCAGGGAAGGCGGCTCGAACCCTTACTATCCGCGTTAAAGGCGAGCCACCGCTTACACCGACGACCGCACATCGGGTTTCTTTATCCGGTAATTCGACGGTTTCGAATCCAGACAGATCTAAAATCCAGTCTCAAACCAACGAATCGGAGCAAACCTGCCGCAGCAACACAGACGCTGAAGACGGGTTAGAGTCAGCATCAACGACAAAACATCCTGATCTGCCTAATGGCCTACTCAGACACATACCGAAAGGCACAAGAACTGCCGCAGCACACCTCTTGACAGACATCATAGGGGATATTCTACATCAGCCCTTACACCCCGCCGGGTGGCTACGCCTCCTCTCCTTTGGATCAGGAACCATGGAAAAACCGACAAGGGGCGGTAAGAGACACAACCTCACACAATACATCAAATCTCGAATAGACACTTTCAAAACTGATTGGGAGACGACCGCATCGCTTTTATTTGGGCCGGATCGAGACAGAGCAGACATGGGAAAACCCAGGAAATCACCTGACGCTAATTCCATCGCGGCCGCTGTAGCAGCCAAGTTAGAAGATGGCAACCTCAGCGCTGCATCGCGCATTCTCTGCTCAGACGATAGTCCAGCTCCAATTAACAAAGAAACTTTGGAGTTACTCAGGCTTAAACATCCATCGGCCCCAGAGCGGACCATTGCGCAGCCGTCGCCCCAAACAGCACCATTACAGATCACTGAAAAGGAGGTCCACGACGCCATGCGATCCTTCCCGAAAGGCTCCTCCGGCGGGCCGGATGGATTGAGGCCACAACACGTCTTGGAGCTCCTCAAAGACCACGTCGCAGGTCAGGGGCTACTGAAGGCAATGACTGCCTTAACAAACTTGCTCCTGGCCGGTATTTGTCCACAAGAGCTTCGCCCCATCCTTTTTGGTGGCACACTGTTTGCACTTAAGAAAAGCTCAGGAGGCCTAAGACCTATCGTCATAGGCTACTTGTGGCGTAGACTGGCCTCGAAGTGCGCAAACGCTTACATAATACCTATAGCGACACCTCGCCTCTCCCCTAAACAACTGGGAGTCGGTGTATCAGGAGGAGCCGAAGCCGCAATTCATGCCACGAGAAGATTCATGGAACACATGAGCGAAGACACTATAATCGTTAAACTCGACTTGGCAAATGCCTTTAACAGCCTGCACCGTGACATAATGTTATCCTCGTTGTCGGAGTGGTGCCCAGAACTCTACGCCTATTGTCATCTAGCATACGCAGAACCATCCAGCTTGAAGTACGGCAACTTCACTCTACAATCGCAGGAAGGACCGCAACAAGGAGACCCACTAGGTCCGGTTCTCTTTTGCCTACCGCTTCAAGAAGTTCTTACTCACTTACAATCGCCGCTAGCCTTTGGTTATTTAGATGATCTCACCGTGGGCGGCGGGTACAAGAAAGTGTGCGAGGACGTCATGGCAATTAAAGAAGGTTGCGCACGTTTGGGCTTATCGATCAACAGCTCAAAATGCGAAGTAATATCCAAGGACGCAAATATCGACCTACCAGAACCGGTGAACCAATTCCTGCGCGTAGATCCATCATCAGCAGAGCTGCTAGGCGCACCACTATCTCCACGTGAGGCCCTCAACGATACTTTAAACTCAATCGTATCGAGGTTGGCAAGTACTATGAAAAAGCTGGAACAGATACCAAGACAAGACGCAATCCTGATACTACGATGTTCAATTGGGGCTCCGAGGCTTATATACATTCTCCGCTGCACGCCTTGTCATGAACACCCGGGCCTCTCGAAATTCGACGAAGGATTACGTGATGGCACCGAGAGCATTCTTAACATCGCTCTCTCTGACGATCAATGGTCACTCGCTTCCATGCCTATCAGGATGGGCGGGTTGGGAATAAGAAGAGCATCTTCGTTGGCACTTCCAGCTTTTTTAGCCTCAGCCGCAAGATCTCAGCTCACCCAATCGCTCATCCTCGCCCTGACACAGGTGCCTGAGGATTCTATCTTGGAAATAATGAGAACGAGATGGCAGCAGAGCACCGCTGAAACGTCCGACTTCCCATCTTCAGACTGCAAACAGTCTTCATGGGATACACCGCTGCTGTCAGCGGCCATGTCGGGGATCGAATCGCGCGCCCGGGACCCGTATGACCTGGCCAGGCTAAACGCCATACAGGCCCCACACGCTTCAGACTGGCTCTTCGCCCTGCCGCTAGCAGCCCAAGGCCTAAGGCTGAACGACGAGGAGATGAGGGTGGCAGTGGGCTTGAGACTAGGGGCGGTCATCTGTGCCCCACACGCATGCGCATGTGGAACAATGGTCTCAGCCAGAGGCTCGCATGGATTGGCTTGCT
>JACEVL010000517.1:685000-687500 GCA_020284085.1 Aporrectodea caliginosa
CGATCCATCCATTCATCCTTCCTTCCATCCATCCTTCCTCCTTTCCTTCCTGCCTTCCTTCTTTACATCCATCCACCAACCCACCCACCTTTTCTGTTGCATTTGCTATGTATGAACCTAGGCGTCTGAATTCATTAAACTCACAGCTGCTGCTCCTCTTCTTCGTTTCCCGTCAGTCACCAGATGTCGCCAGCGTCGGCCGAAAACGAAGAATCCTTGAAACTACGTCATCACTGACAACTGAACACGCTTTCCACGATGTAACGTCACCGGAAGCGGATAAATGTCGCGGTCGCAGGTCTTTTGCACTTCCTGTCTGCGTCCAATCCCAAACTGCATCTGGCTTCCGCCGCGCTGCTAGGCCAGCGCGCATGCGTCTGCAGACACGCGCTCTTTCCGCGCAGACGACATGAGCGCCGTTAGTTCGTGGAGGCGAACGTATAAATCGCACAGAGTCCGATAAGAAGCGCTGTCACATCGCAGAGTATGGCCTAGAGAGAACTTGAGGTTTCTTGTTGTCATTTCACAGAATATAAATCATCGGCCACGACGTTATGTAAATATTCACAGCCATTTGTTCGTTCGTTCATTCGTATTGCTACTAATAACCTGTGTATTTCTGAATAGCTGAACGACCTTGATTCTCTCTCGATTGGTGGAGATTTACTTTTGCATAATAAATTATCATTGTGGCCAGAAGAATTCTGGAGAATTTCACTTTCACATAAAATCCCATGCAGACAACCAAGAGATTCCTGAAACGTCCTGGAGTGCGCTAATGGGAAGGTCGTCCACTATAGGGGGCTATATAACACAACTCAACAACATGGCCATCCATCCATCCATCCATCCATCCATCCATCCATCCTCTCCATTGTTTTGCTAACTGACGTAATATATGCTAATAACGTTCGTAATTACATTTAGCATCATAAATGTAGGCTAGCGCACAGAGCGCCTCTGAGTAGATATCTGAAACGGTCCTACAACTGTAGGCAGTGGCGTAACGAGGGGGTAGGGGGCGGCCGCCCCCGGGCGCAGGACAGGGGGGCGCAAAATTAGGCTTTAGAAAATTTAAAAAAAAAAGAAATCAGGCAAGAATAGCTAAAAAAAAGTACAAAAAAGTAACTATTATGCAGGAGTCTGGCAGGAGCGCGGGCGCCAGGGGGGCGCAAAACGAGGGTTCCGACAATGTAACCAGTTTTCCATGAAAAAAGACAAAAAAGACGGAAAAGCAAAAAAAAAAAAGTCATCAGAATTTTTGGCGGAACTAAGGAAAAAAAATTTCAGGAAAGTCTTGCCCCCGGGCGCACGAACCCCTAGTTACGCCACTGACTGTAGGCTAACTGTCGTTGCTCCATTCGGTGCAGTTGTCCCTTTTACTCAACAACAACGGAGAATCCGTGCAAATGTCTGTTTGTAGACGGGATGCATTGTGGGTGTTGTGACAATTCTAAAATGGATCTGAATCGGTTTCAGAAGAAGACATTTCGAATCCGCAACAATCTGATTACAATGTTACCGTATCTGATCTAACGTTGTGTAATCTAGTGTAATGTAATCTAACGAACTTAGGTAAACCCGTAGTTTAGGTTACTTACTTAGCACTTAGTCCTTCCTCGCGCTATCAGCGCATCGGGCGACACAGCCTCTCCACGTTATCCTGTCTTCCGCGGCCAGCATAGCATCGTCCCACGTCATTCCGCCGCCTTCCAGATCCTGAGTGATCGTGCTTCTCCAAGTCTTTCTGGGTCTTCCTCGCCCTCTTCTCCATCCCGACGGAGTCCAATCCAGTGCCTGCCTTAGCGTTCTCTCCTCTCCCGACGGAGAGGAGAGTTTAGGTTGGTAAATTATTTTATGTCGTCAAATTTAAATGGAGGCTGGATTGATGACAAAAATTGTTACCATAAATGGAAGTGGGATTAATGAAATAATTTCTGTGTTTAAATAGAAGTTGGATTGATGGAAATAATTTTTACTGTAAATAGAAGCTGGATTGATGAAACTAAGTTTTTGATGCAGTAGAAGCTGGATTGATAAAAATAATTGTTTCCGTAAGTAGAAGCTGGACCCATAAGAATAGCTATCTCCTTAAACAAAAGTTTCATTGATGAAAAATATTTGTGGGTTAAATAGAAGTTGGGTCATTTTTTTCATGAAATGGAAGCTGGATTGATTATAAAAATTTCTCGATGAAATGGAAGCGGGATTGATGATAGTTATCATGGACATAAGTAGACTGCTTAGATACCAACATCAAGTATGGCATTGAAGACATTCGAATAATTTGCCAACCTAAACTACGGGATAACCCGAACTTATTCTAATCTATCTGGTCTAGACTCTAGTCTAGTCTTGGCTGGTCTAATCTATAGTCTAGTCTAATGATCTAAATGAGATTAACCCAATCTAATTTTGTCTTGACACACGGTTGCCAGCATTGCCACATGGAACCCATGTAGGTTCCATATTCCCATATGAAATCCGTATAACGCCCATA
>JACEVL010000517.1:692500-757500 GCA_020284085.1 Aporrectodea caliginosa
CCACAGATCGGACAAATAACGTCGAGAAACTTACGGCCACACTAGACACGGACGGTTTTCGTGTCATCGCGTGAATTCTAGTTCAGCCGCGTGATAATGGTCGCAGACTCGGTTGGTCGGTCAGTTGTGGAAGCATTAATCTTTCATCCAGTCACCAGGCGGCCGCGTGTTGAGACGAAGGAAAGGAGACGACTGTTCTGGGAGTTGGTACGAATTGATGATGATAACTCGGATATCGTCGTAGAATGTGTTATATATAGTCTGCGGCCTCTGAGGGAAGCATGTTTTGTTTTGGCGACGAACAATATGATTTGGAGCAGTAGTATCTGCTCTTAGGCAGACACCACTGAGGCCGATATATTAAGCAATCAAAGACGACATCCTTGTCATACATACATACATACATACATACATACATACATACATACATACATACATGCATACATACATACATACATACATACTTGCTGTCGTCGCGATTTGTAAGCCTACGTAGGTCTACGTAGCTCTCGGAGGGTGTGACCCTGAACCATGCAGTTCTATACACCCACAGCTAGCCTACCCACATGACTGCATGCCCCTCAGCCTTTACCTCCGATACAGAATGGCCGTTCCGTGCCAAATTTGTCCTTAGGGTCCGTTCTCTGTTATGAAGGCTCAATATGGACCACTCCCTATATTAAGGAAGGCAGCACAGTAAAGCTTTGTATGTGGATGCGACTCCGCCCAATTCTACTCTTGTGGGATGGGCAAAGTCACGAGGATGGACGTTTCTCGGAACAGGGCGCGTTCTTTTATCAACAGCATTCCTTCTCTCTTTGTCTGCGTCTTCTTCTTCACAAAGGAATTTTTCTTCATCGCCATTCTACTCTGACGTGGCTTTTGTGTGGCTCTGAGAAATATCGGAGATTTACATAACACTGTCACTGGTCCAGTGGCCCTAGTTACGTATCTAGTAGGCCCTATAGGCTAACGTACGCTCTATCATTCATACTTTCTTGTGGCATCTCTACCTCTTTCTCTCACCTTAAAACCTTCCTCTTCTCTCGGAGTAGGCCTACCTCGATCGCACTGGAAGCGCTTCTGAAGGGCCTATGCTGTGATCCAATACAATACAATGCAATACAATACATTGGTTAGAGCGTATAGGCTGCGTCCTATGCGATTCTGTTCGTGAGGTTGCCGGTTCGCTTCCCGATGCTGGCTTATTTCAGAGATTTAAATCTCGGCTAGCACGGTCCGTACATGGTGACCTAAAATGGCGCTGCGCCCATTCAAACGGGAGAGCGGTGGTAAAGGATCTCACCCGATCAATTCAATGAAAAATGAGCAGGGTCGAAGCCATTAATTCGTACGGTCGCTGTAGAGAAGCCTATAGGCCACATTTACGTTATCTCCGACGCGCGAAACACGATCTTGGTGTAGCTTTAAATACTGCTTAACGTCCGTAACGAGACATGAGCGGCCTATACGCAGCTATTACCAGGCTCAAGATATTCACTCTCCTATGGGCGGCAGGCATGGAAAATGAATTCGTGACTTACTCGGCTTATTGCGCTACAAAACAATTTACCAGCGGAAGTTAGCTTTGTCAGTCGCTAGAGGCGCTGATGGTTTCCCATGGCAACAGCATAACTTCTTATGAGGAGCAGGTGCTTTGGCAACGGAATAGTGTGTCCGCGGCAAAACGTTTTTCTCGTAAAATCTGTTGGCGGATAATAAAAATCAGGAATCGAAATGGCGGACGAATATTCCGATATGCCACTTTTGGGCCTGGAGAGCATGATTGGCTTTGGAGGTAAATATTGGATCCGTTTCCTAGGATTTGATGCTATGCCTCTATATGTGTTTAGCCCACAGACAGAAGTGATTGAGTTCAGATTAACAAATAATCAACAAAGCTGATTTATTCTCTTTTTGTGTTTCTGTTGCTTTTGGCTACTTTGGCGCGATGAAGATGTTCAGAACATCGTAATCGTAATTATCCAAACTTCTAAGGCGCCACTCGAAAACCAAGCACAGGGCACCAGCTTATTCACGAGCACTGCGTTTAGTCTTAGGGGATGTCCGAAAGAGTAGTCCGATGGAGGTCCGTCTCCAGTTTTCAGAGGATCACAGCGGGGCTCACCTCTTTTTGAATTCTTACACCGATATCTCCTGTTCTCTTTCTCGTCAGACGGTTGCCTCATAGCAATTCCTCTGCCTCCTTTCATTGTTCCTCTGGCAACTGGACTTGGTGTCTCTCGACAATCCCTTTGACACAACGTTTGTGTTTGCATAAATTAATTTTTTTAATAAATTTATTAAGTTTTTTATTGCTCTTTTTCACATGTAAGGTGAGTGAATGTGAATGTGAGGAACAAATACAAGTTCACAAATAACTTGTCCTGGGTGTTAATAGGAAAAGATCAACCAGGCGTGAAATAGCAGCCATTGATTTACAGACCAACTGTTTTAGTGAATTGACAAAACACTGTGGCAATAATAGGCCTATTCATGTAGAGATTTTTAAGTTATAAGTAGTCTTGTCAAAAGTACCCCAGACCCTATGATTATGCCTTTGAAAATTACGTAGTAGACATTATGTAAATGTTTAATTACCATACTTACATGGTTTATTACGTTGTATCATGATGAGCTGTTTACATTACATTACAATTGGCTGAGTAGTTATGTTCTAGAGGTGCTATATAAATCATCTGGATAAATGAATGAACTGCTTACATACTAGCATTATGATAAGGTGAGCAGTTAGTTGTCTTGTAGATGCGCTATATAAATGATCTGAATGATCGAGCAAGTGCGCTGGTTGCATCACACTACATTACGATGAGTCATTTGTTAATTTTTGCTCAGGTGCCATAGTGTCCGGTTTGCTCGCTCATCCTGATGGCAAGCATATCATCTATCCGATCGGATGCACTGTCGCAATCGAAGAAGTCAAAACGAAGAGACAGGACTTCCTGTCTGGACACACGAACAACGTGTCCTGTGTGGCGATTGCCAAAAGCGGACGGTACATTGCCTCTGGCCAGGTCACCTACATGGGGTTCAAGGTCAGTCAGCCGTGTTCTTGTTGTTGACCTGTGTGGTCAAAAGGTTGCACGAAGCTTTAGAAAATTACTATGTTTCATGATGTTGAGTATTGTATGGTGCTAGTTTAGTCTCTTCTTGGATTTTGAGTTTTTATAAGAACTATGCAGTGTATCAGTTGGAAGAAAGTTCTGCATACATTTATGCATACATACATACATATATACTTGCATACATACCTACATGAATGCATACATACATACACATTGTCCAATTGATTGTATTGTTGTTGCTGAATGTCAATCAAATTGACTAAACATTTCTGTTGTAAGGCTGACATTATCGTTTGGGACTTTCAAGAAAGACAGATCTACTGTAAGCTGACCCTACATCGGAATATGGTCGAGGCTCTCGTCTTCTCTCCCAATGACAAGTACCTCGTCTCTCTAGGAGGACAGGATGATGGCAGGCAAGTCTTTTGTGCTTTATGTCTGTGATTGTGGGGGTTATACAACAGAGATGGATGTGTAGGTGAGTTGTAGATGTCAGGTAAAGTCTTTGCTGTTTAATGTCTGTGATTGTAGGGTTATCCAAAGTTAATAGACGTACAGATGTCAGTCTTCGCTGGGTTTTTTTCTGTGCTAGCTAGACAGGGTGGCAACAAGGGTGCAATGAGGTTTGCCTTTTGCTTAATAGATCAAATGAATGAATTCATGAAATGAATGAATGAATGAATGAATGAATGAAGAAGGTGAAGGGCAGTTCCTTTTGCTAGCTCTGAGGCAGCCATGGGTGTGAAGTGTTAACGACTTCATTTTCTTAGCCTCGGCATATGAGGGTGGGTGGCCAGTCCTCTCCCTCATCGTCTCATCTTCCCACCGACAGTGTACCATCAGTGTATTCATTATAGCTGATTTGGTTAGGGGTGCAGGTAGAACAGAAATCTCAAACCAAATTTCTGCCATAGTGGGATTTGAAGCCCGACTTCTCCATTGACAGTCTAGCATGCTTACCACTATCAAGCATGAATGAACAGATGAATAACTATGACTTACCAGGTATTTGATTGATTGAGTGAATGAATGAATTTTTAATATATTTGACTGATTGATTGACTTTCTGGCTGGCTAATTGATGGAGTGAAACAATGATTGGTGGACTGGGTCATTGATTGATTGATTGAGTCTTTGATTGATGGATTGAGTCATTGAATGATGGATTGAGTCATTGATTGATGTACTGGGTCATTGATTGATGAATTGAGTTATTGATTGACTGATTGATTGATTTGATTGATTTGTTGATTGCAGCATTGTGGTGTGGAACATAAGCAAGAAGGAAGCCATCTGTGGCTCGCCTGCTCAGGCACCGAGCGCTGGTCTGACTCACACTCTCGCTTACTCCAACAACAGTGACGACGTTTTCATATCTGGTGGAAAGTAAGTATGATGACCTATGTAAACATTTCTCCTTGGGTTCTAACATTCGTCATCATTGACAGTCTTGACTTTCATTACTGATAAAGTTAGTCATTCGCTCAGGGTTATTGTGAGCTATGCAGAGCTGTCTTTTTTGTGATAATAATAATAATCTTTGTTTATTAATTCAAACTGACATGAATGCAGTGTGATTACAAGTCATAGTATGAACGAATGATTGCAAGTTATTACAGGAGTAGAATTTAACTGTATGGCAGCCATGCAAGGCGTCCATCTGTCCTACTGCTCATTTGCCAACGACATCTGGCGAATGACAGGCTGAGTCGACCTTTGGGAAAGTAGCGGGAATCGATCCCGCGTCCATGCTGATCTGCTGCTCTTCGTGCCAGAGTGTTACCATTACACTAAACCACCTCGTCCTTTATCTTTGTTTTTACTTATTCACATTTTTGCTGCCATGTTTGCTTGATAAACTAAAAACCGTAAAAGAACAGGCGGAGAATGAGTTGTTTATGTTGCACAGATCCTAAAATGTGAGATTAGTTTGGATTATCAGGTTAAGTGATGTTATGTCCGATCAAACCGGTACAGATTAGATTTGGCATTATTGTGTTCTTTGCTCCCCCTCGTTTCAGGGACACCCTTCGAGTATGGAACCTGAGCCTCGCCGACCGAAAAATCCGCCCAACCGACGTTAAAACGGGGCAGGTTAAAAGGGTCGTCAGATGCATTCAGGTTGGTTGACATGGTGACGCCGTGCTGCCATGGTAACGCCATTGTGAGGCTTTGGTTTTTCTGAGCAATATTTAGTTTTCTCAAAATGACCTTGAATCAGAGGTTATGACCTTTGGTGTGTCAGAGGTCGTGACCTTTGCAATGTGATTAATGTTTTTTGATGAATAATGTGTTTGATGTATTTAATCAATGCAGCTGTACGCTTCGCGTCTGGAAGCTCAATGTTGGTACGAATAAAATCATACCAACCGATGCCCACGTTGGTCAGTACAGACGCGTGTTTAGAAACATCCAGGTAGGATGTTAAGCGTGTCACATGGGACCGCTTCCTTTACGCTGGTCCCCTGCTTACTGTACGATGACGTGATTGCTAGTTCACTGTTTGAAATGGCATTCAGAACCTTTAAAATTGCATGTACCTTCACCAGAGTGGCAAACACAAACTTGAAATGGTCACAGTATCATGATTATAATAATAATAATAATAGATAATTGATAATGATGATAATTGAGTGCTTCTAATTGGTGTGCACTGCGAGAGGCGCTATATAAGCTGATAGATACAATACAATACAATACAATACAATTGTAAACTCTGACTTTCTTTAGCATCCAAAATACTCACAGGAATGAGCCTATTCAGAAGTACTAACTGTAGCTATAGTCAATTGGCCATGGCAGATAAGGTTTGAAATGTACTGAAGTGTTTGTTCATTTATTCCAAAACCGTCCTGGCATAACTCAGCACATTACAGAGGCCAGATTCTTTGAAGCTAATGTCTTATGGGTCAGTTCAGCATGGTTTCAAAATTATCATGTTGTCCTGACTTATCGGTTTTGGAAAAGATAGCTTAGTGTTCGTTGGGGACTATTTAATCACAGGGTGAGAATTGTCGGGGGTTGGGGGTTCACCCTCCCCCCCAGTCCTTAGGATCCCATAGTAAAGTCTACATTTCACACCCAAACTGCACATGAATCAACGTCTAACCCCCCAGTTATTTTTTTACAATTCCCATACTGTTTAGTCATTAGGATTGATTAGAGGTAGCTGAAACCGTCAATAGAATAATATGCATGAGCTCAAATCGGGCACAATTCTTTGCGATATCAACTTGTGTGAGTTGTGTGGCATGTTTGAACTAACTAAAGGGCAATCACATTCAATGACACTTTTTGCAAGCAACCTTTCTGCTTTTCATTGAAAAATATTGCGTGAAACTCATGATAATCATATATTTATCTAATCAATTGTGACGATTTAGTTAATTTTATTAAAACCAAATGAATATTTACGTTAACTAATATGTGTAATGCAAATATTGTAATATAAAATACTTAGTGCAGTTTCGATTCTGTTTCAAGAGTTCAGGGGCCCTCAGGTATTGTTTTCTGCCTGCTTTGTGTAGTCTTTCAAGTCCTGATTCAAAACTTGTCAAAACTCATCTGATGATGACGGAGACAATTACTTAATTAACTGTAGTAACTAATTACTTATAGTAGCAATTACAGTTTGTATAACATCAATCAACTGTCCAATTCTCCCATGATACATGTTCCTTATCTAATCTAATCTAATCTAATGTAATCTAATCTATTGACTTCTATAATGCCATTATCATAGTGTCCAATACATCACAGTAAATCAATCATCCCTTAAAACATAGTCGATGGTCACTTCCTTTGCATCAGATAATAAAAGTAAAGTGGTGGTACATAGTAATGGTGGTAGTAGTAATAGCAGCATCTGCGTGATATACAGCAATGGTTTTAGGCCTATATATATACATACATATATATATATATATCTATGTATATATATATGTGCATATATAATACCATATAATGCCACAATATACTGGTATGTGTATATATATGATACCATAAAGTGATACCATATTATGCCAAAATATATATATGAATGTTGCTAAATATAATAATATAATGCCATGTAAGACTATATATATATATATATATATATATATATATATATATATATATATATATATATGTAATATGATAAAATAAGGCATATAATATAAATTATATGAATTGTCAGATTGATATCGTTGACCTTGACCTGGATTTTGCTGCACTCTAACTCCAGGTTTCTGAAGATGATAAGTTCTTCTTCTGTGGAACAACCTCCGGTGACATCATGGCCGTCAACATGTCGACCTTCAACTTCCAGCTGCTTGGACCGGAGAAGGATCGGTTCAGCCTCGGTGTGACCGCTCTGGCACTCCTCAAGTCTGGCGAGCTGGTTGTCGGTGCCGGAGATGGGACCGTTTGCCTTGTGAAAGACGCAACTGAACGCTTCAAAAGGACAAAGTACTAATGACCCTGTGATCCTGATGACCCTGTGCTCCTGAACTTAGATTAGATTAGCTAATCTAGTCTAATTTAATGACTTCTATACCACTGTTAGATCTAAATGAATTTACCGTCAGGTAATTGTGAGGTGAAATTTTGTTTGGGATTTCTGCTCCACCTGTAACCTCTAGCCAACTCAGCTATATTGGATACATTGACCGCACACTGTCGATGGGAAGTTGAGATGACGAGGGAGAGGATTGGCCACTTGCCCTCATATGCCAAGGCTAAGAAAATGAAGGCGCTAACACTTCATACCAATGGTTGCCTCAGGGCTAGCTTAAGGGACTGTTCTTCTTTTTCTTCTATTGAGATTAAATGAAACAATGTCGATTTAAATTGTAAATGACGGTTAATACTGGAGAAAGCTAAGTAGATGGAGTTTGACAATTGTAAATGACCCTTGACCGTATTATTATTTACATCAATTTATCGCTAGCTAAGTGTAAGAATAAAACTGACAAATTAGAAAATGCTAATAACCCATTTATCAGTTGACCTTATTTGATGTATTTGTCACCACTTACCAATTTAAGAGAGTGAAATTGATAAACCATGTTGATTTAGAAATGACTAAGCAATTAGCTAGATGAATTTACCTCTAAAAGAAACTTCTAGGTTAGGTGACAGTAATTCCAAATAAAACTTTGAATTTTGTATTCAAACTTTTCATGCATTTGCATTTTCAGTAAAGTGCAAAAGGTTCAGGGTGCTGTAACTTCCGTTTCTCTTCAGGGTCAGCAGGTCAGTCGCTTAATTAATCAGTTATACAACACAAAAATCATTCATTTACATATATGTTAATATGCTAATAATATGTTAATATTATGTTAATAATATGTTAATGATATGTTAATATGGTAACAGGAATTTTTGAGAGGTACTAAAAGATGCCTATTAATATGCTAGATAATTATCTGGTACAAAAGTTGGTTGTGTAAAATTTAATTTGTATAACACGCCCACGAATATACCACGCAGCTAGGGTGTGTCGTTTGTAAAACTTTGTATAACCCGCGTGTTATATACGAGAAAATACGGTACTATGTGAAAACCAAGTACCTACAGTCCTACATACATACAACCTAGATTAGAGATTACCTAATGAAGTTTATTGATCAATTACTTAATTGGTTTTTGTCCGTTAATTGTTTGATCTTTGCTCATAATTTGCACCAAAAGACCTCTTCTGTTAAAATTTTCCTGGCTTGGTTTTCTATATTATCCATCACAGTTCTTACTCCATTGTCTTTGACGTTACTTCTGCTCTTCTTTCAGTTCTTTGTCGGCACGATCCAGGGCAACATATACAACTTCAAGACGGGGGATTTCTCTCCGAAGCTACTCACGACTTGTCACTATGACGCCGTCAGCGATGTTGCCTTCCCTCAGTGAGTGCACACAATGCAATTGTAATTGTATTTGTAATTATAACCGTAATCATTTAGATTTATGTAGAGCCTCTTTAAGAAATATTCATCAGAGGCTTGATTCTTACATCAAGACTTTTATTATGCTATATGGCATTGTTGGAGTAATATTTCTTTTATTATTGTTAATATTACACTATAGTTATTGTAATCTCGAAATTTCTACAGCGCTCAAAAAAGTGAAGTCGCAGGACCCAGCTTATTCACACTTCACAGGCACTATACTACATAATTGGCCAGTACTATGCTATACAAATTGACCAGTACTATACTACATAAATTGACTAGTACTATACTACATAAATTGTCTAGTACTATACTACATAAATTGACAATTACTGTACTACATAAATTGACCAGCACTATGCTACATAAATTGACCAGTACTATACTACATTGCGTTTTATTGACTCATATCACATACATTGTCTGTTTGTGATGCTTTTCCACATGCAGTGGCTGTTCGGAACTTGTGGCAACCTGTTCGGGACAAGATGTGCGCCTGTGGAACACAAGAAGCTGCCAGGAGCTGCTACGTATCACTGTACCCAACATGACTTGCAACGCAGTGGCAATTATGCGTGACGGCAAGAGCGTCATCAGCGGTCAGCTGGCAATATCATTGTTACATTAACTGACAATATCATTGTTACATTAACTGACAATATCATTGTTACATTAACTGGCAATATCATAGTTACATTAACTGGCAATATCATAGTTGCATTAACTGGCAATATCATAGTTACATTAACTGGCAATATCATAGTTGCATTAACTGGCAATATCATTGTTACATTAACTGGCAATATCATAGTTACATTAACTGGCAATATCATAGTTACATTATCTGGCAATATCATAGTTACATTAACTGGCAATATCATTGTTACATTAACTGGCAATATCATTGTTACATTAACTGGCAATATCATTGTTACATTAACTGGCAATATCATTGTTTCATTAACTGGCAATATCATTGTTACATTAACTGGCAATATCATTGTTTCATTAACTGGCAATATCATAGTTACATTAACTGGCAATATCATAGTTACATTAACTGGCAATATCATTGTTAGTTTAACTGGCAATATCATAGTTACATTAACTAGCAGGAGTTGTAGTTGTTCCATAATGGTAGTATCAGGATGCTGATAATGGGATCACTTGGATTAACACTAAGGGAAGCAATGGACTCGACAAATGACTGAGGACATTGGAGATCATTTATTCGTACCCATCGTCACCAAATGGCTGGCATCAGGAACTGATGATGATGATGAATACAGAGATCAATTTAGCATGTAGTTTAGCAACTATGTTACAGGTAACAATGAGAGTAAATAAGTAATGACTACAATCATCGTGTCATAAGTTCAGTTGTAATAGTAGTAATGTTGGCAGCTGTAATAGTAGTAGTATTAATGTTAATGTTGAAATTAATATGTTAATATTAGAAAACGAAATGAAAACGAATACAAAACAAAATATTTAAAATCAATACCGCCATCCATGATACATTATTTCTGAATAGATTTTGCAGGGCATGCAACTGTAGAAAACAACTCATTACCGATATTTCTATAGTTCAAATAATTGAGTAATTCTCTATTGTGCTACATAAATTCGTTGTTCTAAGCCTTATTAATAAAACCGTTTAGGTTGGGATGATGGTCGAATCCGTTCCTTTTATCCGGAATCTGGAAAGCCGATGTACACAATGGACAACGCGTACGGAGGAAGCGTTACAGCGCTCGAGACCTTTGCCGACTGTTCCCACGTGATCAGCGGAAGTAACCTAGGTCACGTGGTCGTCTGGGATGTTCCGGGGCAGAACAACGTTCGTCGCCAGGGGGCTCACGTGACCAAGCACTTCCTGTTGAAGGAGCACAAGGCCGAGGTGACTTGCATTCGGGTGCGGAGGAACGACGCAGAGTGTATTACGTCAAGCATCGATGGATCGTGCATCATTTGGGATCTAGTGTGAGTTGTTGGCTATCTATCAGGTGATCAAGGTGATTGATTGAATGGTTGATTGGTTGATTGCATCACTGACTGATTGATCGACCAGCTGACTGAGAAGGAATGAACAAATGAACTAACAGACGAATGAACGATGGATTGACAGATTGATTGATTGATTGATCGATTGATTGATTGATCGATTGATTGATGCAGACTAATGAACGTTGGATTGATTGATTAATTGATTGATCGATTGATCGATCGATTGATCGATCGATTGATTGATCAGTTGTTCATTCAGTCAGTCAATGAGTTGGTCATTTCATTTGATACATGACTCATTGAATAGCATAATCAATCATTTTTTCTATCAAAATTAATCAAATGTATTATATATGGCACTCATAAGCCCAAGGTCAATAAAATCTTAATCTAACCTACAAAAAATTTGTAACTATCTAAGTCATCAGATTCATCAGTAAATGAATCGATCAATTAATTAATCAATCAATCAATCAATCAATCAAATAATCAATTAAGGCTAATTACTATAATTGTAATTGGGCAATTTATATAAACGCTACTCAAAGAGCAATACATATCAGAATAATGAATATGAAATATTTTAGTGCCAAGTGCCGACGCCAGATGCTGCGTGTCAACACGCTATTCAAGTACGTCTGCTACCATCCAGATGAACATCAGATCCTAACGACCGGAACGGATCGAAAGATCGGATACTGGGAAACTTTTGATGCTTCGATGATCCGGGAACTGGAAGGATCGCTGTCAGGGTCTGTCAATTCCCTTGACATTTCTGCCGATGGAACTTACTTTGTCAGCGGAGGAGACGACAAAATGGTTAAGGTATGACGGCTCTCGGTTTTTGTAAGATAAGGTGTTGAATTTTGCTTACATTTGACCTAATTCACCAGTTATTTAGATATTCACTTTAATTTTGCTCTGTAAGTTTTATTAAGTTTACACCTATTTTACACTAATTTGCATATTGACCTATTTTTTTATGTAAATTTTGTTCACTTTTGACTTATTTTTGCATATTGACCTATATTAAACAACTTAATGAAAAGGAGACTGATAGCCTGTCAACTTGGAATGGGTTATTATTGATTTTACTAGCAAGAATAGGTTTGGTGTATTGACCTAATTAATATTTTACAACGATTACATTACATTTACATAGTCTTACAATTATATTACATTACGATTAAAATATATTACAATTATATTATGTTACAAATACATTATATCACATTAACATTACAATTGAATTATATTGCAATTACATTATATTACAATTACACGTACATTACATTTACATTATATTACAGTCACATTATATTACAATTACATTATATCACATTAACATTACATTGCATTTAAATTGTATCACAATTACACAATGTTACAATTACACATACATTACTGTTACATTATAATATTATTACAATTACATTATATTAAATGAATGAATGAGTGAATGAAATGAATATCACATTAACATAACATTATAATTATTACAATTATATCAGATCACAACTACATTGTATTACAATTACACATGCATTACTGTTACATTACAATTACATTATACCACAGTAACTCTACATTCAATCACATTATATTACAGAATAATAAATATTCTGCATTACAGTTGCATTACACTGTATGTTACAGGTCTGGACTTACGATCAGGGGGAGATGACCCACATCGGTCTTGGACACAGCGCCCCGGTCACCCGTGTGAAGATCAGCCCAGATGAACAGCACATCATCAGCGTCAGCACCGATGGCGCCATCTTGCGCTGGACGTTCCCTCATAAACCCACCTTCGTCGACCACTAGATGTCGCTGCGCTTGAAGAACTTGAACACGAACGGATTCAAAAACTGAAATTAGAACTTGGAACTAACTGGGCAGATGATAATTTTATGTTTATGCTACAAGGTTTAGTTTTATCTGCATGCTTATCTACGTCTTCTTGCTTGTCTAAGCAACCGAATCACGTCACTGAAATTTTAATTTGATTTTCTGAGCAATCATTCATAAATCCCAGTGTTGAATTTTTATAAGCATTACGTCTTGTCCATACACAACCGTGGAAATTTGCGCCAAATAGAAAATTTGCACTTAAATATAAATTTTGCACCGAATTTAAATTTGCACCAAAGTAAATAATTTGTGCAAAAAATACACAAGTAAAAATTTAGGCAACATTCCAGAAGGCTATCCAATCGCCTCTAGACCTAGAAAATTACGGTTGTAAAATAAGGATCTATCAAATACTCTGCTTTTCGAAAACAACAGTCGATCAAATCTCAGAAATCTAATTAACGTAATGCAGTTTCTTAACATTTTAGCGACGAGAGTGCACTAAAAGCAAATGGGAAACCAATGCAGCTCATAATTAAAAGTGTCGATCTTGTTCTGTTGAGAGCTTTGTGCTGATGGTGTAATATATTCTATGTATTATTAAAATTACAGAATCTTTGTCTTTTGATTTTCATAGATTGTCCTGTGTTGATTAGGCTGAAATATACATGTACATAACATACTGAAATATGCATAACATACTGAAAGATACATAATAATTATACTTAAATATACACAACATACTGAAATGTACATAACATACTGAAATATGCATTACATACTGATATATACATAACATTCAGTACACACTACATTATAATATATTTCACATTGCATTAAAATGCATTTGCATTATATTGCATTTTATATAGCATTGTTGAAAGTGCACTATTGTAATATAATGATGTGACTAATTAAATTAAATTTATATAGCGCCGTTTTAATGTAGCTGGATGCAATACTGCCTGATAGAGGTAATAAAGGAAAACATGAGGTGACAGAGACACACACTGAACAGACGGGTAGATGGGTGGATGGACGAATGGATCGATGAGTAGCAGGGTAGTTGGATGGGTGGATGGATGGATGGATGGAGGGATGGATGGATGGATGGATGGATGGATGGATTGATGGATGGATGGATTGATGGATAGTTTATCACAGAATGATTAGAATTGACATTATTATATCTGGACCACACTTGAGCAAATCTGTCGTCAATGGATTAGATACTGTGCCTGACAGAAGCACTAGACAAATCACGATAGGAAATGAAGGAAGGAAGGAAGGAGGTAAGAAAGGAAAGAAGAAGCCAGGAAGGAAGGAAGGACGAAATGGAGGATGATAGGAATGAAAGATTGGAGGAATGAAAGAAGGAAAACGGAAGAAAGAAAATAAGAGGGTAATCTAGATGATAATAATGGCATGACTATTGAGAATTAAGCCACCGAGAAGCGTTTATATCGCTGACATGGCTCACACTATCAGACCAACGCCCACATACTTACTTACATGAGGCCCAACCGCAGGTAGACTTAGCATGTCCTTCAACACAGAGGCGTACGATACCCTCCCGTCCCTAAAGTGGGGATACGGGTACCCCTCGACCGTACCCCGGACAGTTAACACGCCTATGCTTCAACCCATCGAATGCATTAATTTTATCTTCGTCTCTCGACAGTTACATGTGCTGTTTGTGACGTCTAGTTGTGATAAATTAATGCATTGTGATATATTTGTGATAAATAAATACAATATAAAGAGAGAGAGAGACAGACAGACAGACAGACAGACAGACAGACAGACAGACATACAGACAGACAGACAGACACAGAGACAGAAAAGAGACAGAGAGAGAGAGACAGAGAGAGAGAGAGAGAGAGAGAGAGAGAGAGAGAGAGAGAGAGAGAGAGAGAGGGGGAGAGTGAGAGGGAGAGGGAGAGACGGACGGACGGACAGACAGAGACATAGACAGGGAGACAGAGACAGAGAGACAGAGAGAGAGGTAAGACGGGAGCAGAAAGTGAGGAAGGAAACACATTGAGATAGACAGAGACAGGTATGTAGACAGACAGACACACAGACATACACAGGCACACACAGAGACTAACAGAAAAGGCTACAGACATTTGTGAACTGCGAAGGGAGAAACGAAGACATACAGACAAACAGACCGAAACGATGTAGACATTTAACTGCAGACAGTGTAGGGAGGAATTTAACAGGATGTAAATTGTGATGTAAGATACAGAGGCAGAGGAGAGATGATGCCAGCTGAGATCAAATCGCTTACTCAAACGACCGACAGGTGGCGATAGGTGTTTATGTTTTTGACCTTGACCTATTTCGTGTTATACGGCGCCTGCAGTTTCAGTTGCGTAATTCTATTTTGAGTCAGCAGACACGATTCATCAAAAGGCCATTTATAAGGTCATGCCCTATCATAGGCTCGTAGGTCTAAAAGATCCAAGGAATTGTGATTGCTACCAAAAGCATCAGTTGGAATTTATTATAATTTTTTTTACCTGGAGGTACTTCATTCCCCGGGGACTTAGAGATTATATATTATTATTAACATTATTATTATCATTATTATCATCATCATCATCATCATCATCATCATCATCATCATCATCATCATCATCATCATCATCATCATCATCATCATCATCATCATCATCATCATCGTCATCGTCATCATCATCATCATCATCATCATCATCGTCATCACCACCACCACCACCACCACATCATCTTCATCATTTATCATTATTACGCATCTATTAAGCATCTATTTTACAATGGCCAAGTAGCAATTTTGAGTAGTAGGCTAGTAGTTTCAGTTTAACGACACTGTGATAACAAAGATTATTAGGGTGACCGGCGAGATGAGTCCTATGTGACTTCACCGGTAGCCCACCACTCGGTTTGTAAAATTTTTATATTGTCATTTTGCTTTATTTTGTGGTGAATAAACTACTTACTTACTTACTTATTAACGTTGTCCTTCTCCTTTATCCAGGCTTGGGACTGGCACTGCCTGGCACAAGGACACGGACGTGCAATGGCGGAGTTTCAATATTTTGTGTGTGAAGGACTTGCTCAATGTCCCTAAACTGTAACAGTCTTAGAGGAGTTTCGAAGTCACGCTCTCAAATTATTCAAAGCACTGTGAAATTGTAACTTGTAAACAATGCCTATAATTGCAATTGTAGGCCTATTTGAAATTGAAAATATTCCATGCTATAGCTTATGCCGTGCAGACACTGCAGAGTAGGCCTATTTGTACATAGGTTTGACAAAATGTCCCTTCTTGTCATAATATTCGCGAGATGGCGTCTGAATAACAAGCAGACTTTACAAAATGTAGACCTACTAAAGTAACTACATGGACCCCGAAGAAAGTGTATCGGGCAATTGTTAAATAGATCATTATAAATAAAGAATTCGTTACTAATTAATGCGCATAAATATAGCCTTGTGACTTCGGGACGAAATTACACGGTGTATGGCCTTCAGAAAGCGTTCACCGTCCGCGGCGCACAAGGCCAATACCTCCATAAGTTCATCAGGAGCCTGGAGCCGTTTATCAATACGTCTATTCTGCTTACTTACTCACACTATCACAGATCCCGACGGATGCTTAAATTAGAGGTGTGCCGAGTGGCTATATGCTAAAGGTGCAAAGCAGCCTCACACACGGCTTCTGCTGCTGCTGCTGCTGCTGCTGCTGCTGCTGATGATGATGATGCTGTGGGTTAGGGAGCCGCACCGTAAGTAAGTTGCGATGAACTGCCAAAAGTACCGGCAGGTGCGCGCTATCCGAGAAGCACCGGACATTCGCATAGGGTGTAGAACGATTTAACTCCACTCAGATGTGCACTTTTCCATGGTAAGGGTAATGGCGCGGATTGTGGGTTGCTGCAGTCGTTGTATTCTTAAACGATCCGGATTTATTTCCTCACCCCGTGCGATCGAATCCCGTTGGATTGACGAGTCTTGCCCAACCCACGGAACTTTGTAAGAGCAGTAGCTGGTGAGTACGGCCTCGCTTGCTATAATTATGCGCTTGTAATATTTAGGCCTAGCGCCAACGCGAAAGCTATCGGATTTAGCCAAGTAGCCCGAACTCCCTCCACCCCAGCCCCCTTCCGACGAAAGTGTGCATATACATACAAGATCACTTCAACCACGTTGTTCCTTTTTTTGCATATTCGCCAGTTCCGGACAGAGACTGATGGAATAAAACTTTCCGAGTTTACAGGAAGAAGTGCACGCATGCCGACAGTTTTATTGTTCGTGCGTCAGTATATTACCGGTCCGTATGCTGCGCCTTGAGCTCTCCACGGGCTCTGAAAACTTCCTGGGCTTCGCGGCGTGCCAAGAGAGGCCTTCAGGCGCCAGCCGCCAGTGGGGAGCTCCTCCACCGCGGCCAGCAGGGTAGACGTCACTAGACCGCTCGGCCGGGGAAAGTCGGATAGAGAGGAGATTATCATCGATGTGGCCGCTTGCCACTCTGTCGAAACGGAGTATCATTTTAGGCGGCGTTTGCAACCTGCAATTCAATCGAAACAATGGCCGGCGTTTGTTGAATTTACTAGATTTTGCGAGTGTTGTAAGCGCGTCTTGCTCGGCGCCATTGTTGGGCCGCTGTGTTTGAGCCGTTTGCGGATTATAAATCAGTAGAAGCAACATAGCGCCTGTTACGGAAATAGCAATCGTACTGCTGAGGTAGGCAAATATATTATCTATGCTAGAAACGTTCGGTGTTAAACGATCAAGGTGATTATTATCCTCGGCTCGCGAAGGGTATCTAACTCAATATAAGACGAAAAAGTGAATATCTTTTTTGCATGAAACAAAGATCAATTAGCAACTGCAGTCGGAGCTCTTTTAGGTATTAAGGTGTCAATCGCAAGTCACATATAACAATAACTGATGTTAAGTTTAGGCTGTTATCGTGGAGTTTGAAAACCCGTTTCTAGGCCTATACAAGACCGTGTGTGACTAATTCGTTCTAGACAAATAAGATTGTATTTACATAGTTATTTAAATAGCAACTGCAGGGATTATAAACTCTACTAGTTTACTATACTGTACAGTTGATATCGTTCTAGAGATTCTGTTCTCCGTCTGAAAATGCTCGTTGATACGGTGATCTCCTATTTACGTATACCGTAAGTCTCGTATTCGATAGGCCTAAGACACAAGCTCACCTCCCAAAAGGAATGCAGCATAGATAGAAAGTACAAGCGAGCTTGAATATCACGCTGTCTACAGACGCAGTAGATTAAGAAGTATTCGTGTAAAAGCCACCTTGCGTAGGTCGACTGACTACAGAAAGTAGGCCTACAGATATTCGCACGATCCTTCAAAGCACAATTTTGCGCATTTATAATGCACACCTTGAAATGATGGCGTTGTTATCAGAAGAATTTTGCAACGGTTTTTACGTACCTACACCTGTGGCCTGAGGCTGTTCGGTGCAATGGACCAAAGGGAGGGGTATCTGTTTTGAAGTAAGATCATGTGTGCTGTCTTACTCATGCAGAAACAGGATGAGCGTTGTTGGTGTTTTTCGGTCGTATTGAATGCACGGCTTTCTGCGGCTCGCTGCCGTGTATACATGTATACACAAGCGCCTACCTGTGTTATCCGGCCTGGAATTTTGAAGTGTACGCCCAGAGGTCGTTTATGGTATAGAACTATTATGGAATGATGCAGATTCAGAGAAGATGAGGGTTTTGTCAGGAATCTGGTTGAAATAACTTCTTGCAATTTCAGTACCCTCAATTTTCGCCTCAGATCCAAATTTCGGTATGACTTTGCGCGCGTTAGGCCTACATATTTAATTAATAATTTAATTAATGATACCCTGGCTTAGACTTCAGATTCATTTCGGCTATTGTTTGTTCTTTGTTTTTTGTTGTTGTTTACTTTAGTTTTTAATTTGACTTTTTCGATCGACATGCTTTCGATTGATTTGTTATTTTTTTCAGGAGTTAATATTTCATTTAGTTATCTAGTGTCTAAGTCTAGAATTATGTGTTTAATTTATATACTAAATAGGCTTTAGTGATTGTCAACCTATTGATCTGAGAGAACCCCTTATATAGTCAGAGGCGGCGTTGATAAAATGAGCAGTAAGGCGTGATGGGCGCCTTGCATGGCTGCCGTACAGTTAAATTAGACTCCTGTAATAACTTGTAATAATCCGTTCATAATATATATACTATGACTGCGGTGTGTCATTTTGAATAATTTACACGAAAATGTTATATTTTAGTATAAGACCATTGATAGCAATCAGCATTATGAAGTGCATGGGAAAGTATATAGGGCCTACGTTAGTTCCACGGGGTGCACTACTGGGTCCACAGCTTCCTCCCCCACCCCCCATCAACCAATACCACTGATGACAATAGAGTAAAATGTAACTCTTCGGCGATGGTTCGAGGTATAACGGCTCTTCCGTGTTGCATGTTGTGGGAAAATGCAATGGGAACCGTATATTCCATCGATTCTGGCTCACGTCACTTTCAAGTAGGTCTTTATACATCTTGGTTATAGTCCGTGTGAGCTCGCAGATGTATTGAAGTGTCGTTAAATAACTAAAATTACTTGTCGCAGTATCGTAAACTCGAGAATTCCTGAAGCGCTATTCAACAGCTGATCGTAGGGCGTCGCCCAATTCACGAGTGCTGCGTCTAGTCAGATAGGTTAACTGCCCAGATCTCGGGGAAAAAAGAAACTCCGGTAGCAGCGAGAAAGAAGTTGGTGAGTATATGAGAGGTGCTTAAAATAATGCACTCTAGAAAAGCCCAGATAGATAGATAGGAAGACTACACAGGAAGACAGAGAAGTTCTTACGGTGGTCGGTTGTGTTTAGCTTGAGAGGCTTGGGAAGGCGTTGCATGGATTGGATGTTAGCCAGAAGTCTTATTTATATTGACATTCAGACTAAGCAGCATGGAATTTTTTAACTGCATTACTTTAAATTGTGTTTCTCGCCTCTGAATTTCTGTGCCGCACGATCTTGCGTCTTTCCCGGGGTGTAGACGTCCCTGCTTTTAATTTAAAAAGTATGTATGTGTACATTTTTTATACATTATATGTAATACGTATGTGCTAGACGTTGTCCCGTCCTAAGACGGTTGAAATGACCTTCATAACGTAGGGGGAAGTGGGGCAAAGGAATACACATTTCGTAGAGTCAAAATTTATATATCTAATCAATGGAAAACAATTCCGGTCCAAGTACAATTTCATGCTTCTACCATCCATAGACACCTTAGTAAGGAAAAAATTTGAAATTGTACAGATGTTTTTTGGAAATTGTGATTTATTGGAAGCTATGCATGTATCACTTTACCCCACCATTTGGGGCAAAGTGAAACAGGCGTATCTGTTTGCCCCATTCACCGGGGTAAAATGATACGCTATTGTTATAATGTAGGAAACAGGTAGGCCTATCAAAACCAAACATACCAATTATACCAAACATATCAATTATTGTAATGACATTATTTCTAAATAGAGCTATACAGCGAAGTAAACATAGCAAAGTAGGCCCTAACTGAAAATGAAACTGTTCTTCTATGACAGTCTGCATGTAAAATAAACAACAAAGATCAAAGTAAACATGGCAAACTAACTGAATCTGAAACTGTTCTCTAGCCAAGAAAACTAACACTCGCCGCAAACAAAGTTACCATTGGCGTCATGTTTATCTGTGTCCGCGCAATCTTCATGGCACCAGTTCTTGCAGTGGTGGCACTGAATCCACTCTTCCACTGGTGGTTCGACGTAAGGTTCGGTACAAAAATGCATTCAATATCAGATGTCTTCTTAGAAGCTGTTTTCAAACAGAACTTGGCAGCATACTTTGAAGCAGACATGGAAGCTGACTGTGGAGCCGACTTTGAAGCTGACTGTGAAGCAGACTTTGAAGCAGACCTGGAAGCTGACTGTGGAGCCGACTTTGAAGCTGACTGTTTAGCAGACATCGAAGCAGACTTTGAAGAAGATTTTGAGAAAGACTTGGAAGTAGACTTTGATGCACACTTCGAGGTTGACCTTTTTTGCATTGCAGCTTCCTTTTTTGTTTCTTAATGTTATCACTCTGAAATTTGTCAACAAGGATGTTTTTGAAGGGTGAACTTGTTATGATCTCCGATTTCTGTGCTATCCTTTTTCTACCATTACCCTGACCAGAGAATGCTTTAGGCAATGGTGAAATATCAAAAATTGATACTCTTTGAACGGTTTGCAATTGAGATTGTTCAAGTTCAAGTTGCTGTTCCTCGACAGGTTCAAGTTGCTGTTCCTCGACAGGCTATCCTTTTTCTACCATTACCCTGACCAGAGAATGCTTTAGGCAATGGTGAAATATCAAAAATTGATACTCTTTGAACGGTTTGCAATTGAGATTGTTGTTCAAGTTGCTGTTCGACAGGTTCAAGTTGCTGTTCCTCGACAGGTTCAAGTTGCTGTTCCTCGACAGGTTCAAGTTGCTGTTCCTCGACAGGCTGATTTGGAATGTTCTGTGCACAGTTTTTTGCGTTTTGTAAATATGCAGGCTTTCGAATTATTACTCGAGTTGCAGATGGAGGCCTTGGCTTGGTGATCGCAGGATTACGGGATGTTCGCATAGGTCTCTGCACACTCATTGATTGTTCTTTGGTGGCTGCTGAGGTTTCTGCTTGAGAAATTCGATTGCTGGCTTTCCTCTTTCTCGTCGGAATCTCTGCTTGATCACTCGCGGTTGTCGTAGGTTCCAACATACATCAGATTCGGTTTCCAAAACTGATTTTAATAGATTATAAAATTTGCCAACTTGCACCCTATTGAAACCGGTTGCACGTGAGAGAGAAGTCGCCTCGGGTGTTCTTAGTGAGATCGTTTTATGTCTCCGCAAGAATCCACTCGTCCAATCTTTTCCTGCTAATTGCGTCACCTTGGAAGATGGAACATCAATGTTGTTTCTTTCTGCAAGCTGGAAGTCTAACATCTGTCAAACTTAACCCATAGAATCGCTGCTGCATGTCAATTATGTACTGTAACAGTTCGGTTTCATATTCCTCATTCAATGTACATCGAAATCTTCCTAACTTGCCTGGTGTTTTAACTGTTTTCATGAGATGGCGCCGTATTGTGGCGTGTGATATCCCATACGTCTGTTCAGCTTGTCTGAGGCTGATTTGATTTGATCTAATATCTGTTATGGCTGCCTGCATAGTTTCAAGAGTCCACAATGCCATATCAGTTTTGCGTTTGTAATTTCCTACCATTTTCAATCTGAAAGTATAATGTAATATCTGTTTAGAGTTAACATAAATAATATTTTTAGGCAAAATAATAACCAAAGATGATTTCTTTGGTTGAAGTAGCCTAGGATGTCTACAAAGGAAATTAAGAAGGGAAAAGGTCGGTTGGTACAATGCTACAAATTTTAGGTGCAAATACCTTATATAAATCTCGGGAGCAAACTAATACTACTACATTAGGGCAACAAAACAGCCTGGGGCAAAGTAATACTGTAGCAATAATACTATACTGGGGCAAAACAATACGGCATGGGGCAAAGTAATACTATACTGGGGCAAAACGACACAGCTTGGGGCAAAGTAACTCAGTTGCGAATCACTTTGCCCCAAACCATAGGTAGGCTGTTCTCGGTGGGGTGATAATAGAAGCGGTCCGTGCACGCTAGATTACGAAACACTAATTGAAGTGTGATACGTGTCTTACTAATAATTTGTTTACTTACCCGAAATGTATCCAATATGGACGTGATGATCGATTTGCAAGCAAAAACTATATCACTATTGCAAATGACAAAATATCTATTTTCTTAAAATAAGAAACAAAACATTTTTTGGCCAAGCATATCAATACTATCATCTAAGCCGGAAGTGAGTCTATAAGGTTTATAGATTGGCTGGTTACCTGTTTTCTGGTTGTATAAATTTCTATAGCGCTGAGTTTCTTTGCCTCGTTGAATCTCTTTGCCCCACTTCCCCCTACTCCACCTCACTCCCCCTCTTCCTATGAGACACCTGTAGATCACTATGGACAGATGACTCTGAGGTGAGCGCAGCGATAGACTACCGGGCGTAACATCGGGTCGCGGGATCCGAGTGTCTTGATGACTAGAGTCATATCTTTGGTGTCAAGAATTAATTGTAGCGGTCCAAGGACCGAACCCTAGGGACACCGAGGAGAATCTTTACTCGGACACCCAGGTTGAGAACGGACGCCCAGGTTGAGAAGTGACGCCCAGGTTGAGAAGTGACGCCCAGGTTGAGAACGGACGCCCAAGCTGAGAACAGACGCCCAGGCTGAGAACTGACACCAGCCGAGAGCGGACCCCCAGGCTGAGAACAGACACCCAGACTGAGAACTGACACCAGCCGAGAGCGGACCCCCAGGCTGAGAACATATGGCCATATGACCCTGGCCATATGACCAGGGTCATATGGCCAGGGTCACGTGTCCAGGGTCACATGTCCAGGGTCAAAAGTCCAGGGTCACATGTCCAGGGTCACATGTCCAGGGTCACATGACCAGGGTCACATGTCCAGGGTCGATGCACTAATAGATATCTTGAATCAGTCGCAATATGAAACCGTCTTGGTTGGAGCGATCTCCTTTGAAGCCAGATCACAGCCTCACGGCAGGAGTTCAGACGTTTCCAGATGGTGCAACATCTGCTCCGCTTTTATTTACTCGATCACTTTTGATCAAAAGCTGAGATTCCAGACGGGGTCTGATGTAGGTTAGTTGTTGATATCTTGAGAGTCCTTGCTTGCCCACATCACAGAACCGTTGGCCAACCAGAAAAGGCTCGCAAAGTCGCAAAGGAAATAGTCGGAACAGTGTGTGTGCGCTTGTGTTGTGTAGGTGTGTATTTATGTATATTTATGTATGTATGTATGTGTGTGTACGTATGTACGTGTATATGTATGTATGTAAGTATGTATGTATGTGTGTGTGTAAGCATGTATGTATGTATGTATGTATGTATTATTATTATTATTATTATTATTATTATTATTATTATTAAATAAATTTATAACGCGCGCAAGGTCACACCGAAATGTCTGTTTATGTATGTATGTATGTATGTATGTATGTATGTATGTATGTATGTATGTATGTATGTATGTATGTATGTATGTATGTATGTGTGTGTATGCATGTTTGTATGCATGTATGTATATGTGTGTATGTATGTATGTATGTGTGTTTGTATTATGTATGTATGTAATCATGTACGTATGTATGCATGTATGTATGTATGTATGTATGTATGTATGTATGTATGTATGTATGTATGTATGTATGTATGTATGTATCATGTATGTATGTATGTATGTATGTATGTATGTATGTATGTATGTATGTATGTATCATGTATGTATGTATATATAGCAAGGATCTATGCTAGGACAAATTGCTTAACCGCCTAGGTAATATGATCTGAAGCCACCTGCATAAGTGGCAGAGCTAGAGGAAATGACTTTGAGACAGAGATAAGTCAGTCTCTAACAACAGAGTATCCTTTGTGCAATTAACGGATCCGCCCGCTGCGTCATCTCCAATGGTATTTCACTTGCATTATTTTAAGGTTTCCCCATGCAGTTCTCGTCCTCCATCCCATTACACAACACTGCAGAGGACGGGAAGAATGGCTCTCACGGCCACTATAGATCCACCCTTGTTTATGAAGAATGTGAATATATAGGGCTGGTTCTGATCAGTTAAGGCGCCAGGATGTCAGGTTTGGGGGCAAGGGCTAAAGCTCCAAGCCCTTCTCAAGGCTCCCCTCCTCCCTGTGATTTGCAGTGATTTCCCACTTTTGGGGGGCTGAGCCGCAGTTAAGGGGGTGGCTAAGCCCCTCCCAAATCACCCTGGCGCCGCCACTGGTTCTGATTGCAAAGTTATTCGATTAATCTCCAAAATTTAATTTCGATTAATCGATTAAATTCGATTAATTATTTAATTTGGTATCGTTTACGTAAAGCGTGAAAACTTTAAAAATTTAGTCACTGCGTCAGTTAACTACTTTCTTTCTACAAAAACTTCAATCATTCCACATGCTGAAGGTGATACGTCAGCACTCAGCAATGTGTTTGAACCGCGGTAAGCGAACTGTTTATTCCAATGAAGACATGTGTAATTAATCTTGTCGCCACCTTCGACTTTTCCATCAACATTTACCTTAAGTGCAAAATGATCGCTTAATATTCAACTCGAACGTTTCACACCGTCGCTGTTGACAATATTTCACTCCGGAAATGGGCCGCTCGACATCATGAAATTAGTAAAAACAATTAATGGAACAGGCCGAAATTAATCGATTAAAATTTTTTAACGATTAATCGATTAATTAATCGTTAAAATCCGCAGCCTTAATATATATATATATATATATATATATATATATATATAGATATATGTATATATATACATATATATATATATGTACAAACACAACACACGCACCCACACGTAGGCTATACACACTCCACCTGCAGGGATCTAACTTTTTGGGCTCAAGGGAGGCCGCTCATTGGAATACAATGTGCTTTACACATGAATTTCTTTCAACCAATAAGCGTGCCACAAACAATGTGCCGCTTGCATAAGCTTGCATGCAGCGTAATCGCTACATCCACGGCACATACATCTGATACGATCATACTTACTAATTAGCACGCTATCTGGCGTCATTAAGCAGAAACGACCTCCATCGGTATGCAACGTTTCTTACGCCATCTTGCGAGCGGTGTTGGCTCTTACGCAGGAGTGCATGAACGATAGACTGTTTATGAACAGTCGACCCCGATGTGTATGGGTGTTTAAAATAAACAAAGAATGTCCGATTAGGCCTTGTCTTGTGAGAAGATAAACCAATTGGTTTATGACTTTAGGCAGTCTTGTTGTGTGACGGTCGAAGCTTCTTATGTCTGTAAACTAGTGTATGTAGTTTATTACTTGTTCTGTTATGATTACCAAATAAAATAAAATAAAATTTAAATAAATCAACTCAAACGCCCGACTGCCGGATATGATTTGTCCGGGGAGTTGGGAACCATCAGATTTCAACCGGTCTGCTCCGAAAGATTAAGTTTTCCGTAGTCTGTTGTTTAGTCAGTAATCAATCAATCAATCAATCAATCAATCAATCAATCAATCAATCAATCAATCAATCAATAAATCAATCAATCAATCAATCAATCAATCATTTAGTGTTAACCTGTCGAACAGTGCATTTACAATTAAACAGTTTTCATCGTAAGGGTAACAAGGGGCCTCTGAAGGGATAAGTATGCCGAAACCATGGTCTGCTCTAAATCGGATGAGACAGTAATGGTCAGGAACAGGACTGGAAGCGATATATTGAAACAAACCAAAACATTTAAATATCTTGGATCGGTAATGAACGTTAAGGGTGGTTGTGAGTATGATGTCAAGAAAAGGATTAAGGCAGCTTGGCAAAAATGGAAAGACTTAATGGGTGTATTGTGCGACGCCAATTTTCCGATTCATCTCAAGGGAAAGGTGTACGAGACAATGATAAGACCAGTGATGATGTATGGAGCAGGGACTTGGACAGTGACAAGGGGATAGGAAGGGTTACTGGAGAGAACAGAAATGAGAATGCTGCGGTTGATACTTGGAGTCTCGCTGAAGGATGAGAAAAGGAACGAGGTTATCAGAAAGACGCTGGGAGTGGCATGTATTACTGACAAGATACGAGAGGCTATTGGTTGAGATGGCACGGTCATGTGATGAGAACAGAGGATGAGCTGCATCAATATAGAATTATGAGAGCAGACTGAGGTCACCGGACGCCGCAGTCGGCCCAGTCGGGGACGGCAGAAGAAGAGATGGAGAGACGTGATCCAACAAGACGGTCAAGACCCGAAGGCTCTCAGGTTGAAGAAAGAGGATACTGGTGACAGAAACAAGTCGAGGAGAAGGATCCATGTGGCTGATCCCTCCTCTGGGAAGGATTAATTAAAGCCTGAAGGAGACGACATAGTCTAGCTGTTGTTTCCACTTTTCACTCTTTCCTGATGCAACGCAGAACAATTATTTTAAGGGGCCTTTCAGCTGCTTGACTTCCTTTTGAATTGTTCACATTCCTACGCAAACCTACATTATAATTATCACAAGTTCACAACATATCGTATTGTGAACTCCATATTCTAAAGCGCCTCTCTAAAGCTAAGCGCAGAGCAATAGTTTATTCGCCAGCGCTGCGTCGTATCAGAGGGGTTGTCCAGAGAGCAGGGCCGCATTAAGGCTAGTGCGGGCCGCCTGGGTGCTGTGATAAGTGTGATTACCTTCCAAACCATCGGATTAGCCTACCTGACAACCACCGGTCCACTACGCACAAATTTATAAAATGCTTGCTAGTGAGTATTTGTCGAAAGACACAGTACACAATTAGCCTAACGTTACATTACTTTCTGTAGGCCTACACGCAATGATTAGTGTCAGGTAAATAACTATAAGCAATTAAATTAATCGTGACTTCGTATTTATTTATGTTGCATCATTTTCGCGTGCTGGTTCAGTATTATTTATAAATCGCGAATAAATAAATGCACCGTCGTTGCAACAACGCGTGCGACCCAAATGACGTCACGTTACTCTAAATGTTCTTGGTCGTTGTCGTTACCTTGTCGATGACGACAGGTGGTTGATCGAGAGAACGCGGCGGCGCTGGGATGCTCCGGCTGCAGAGACAGACAGACAGACGACGAGGCAGACGGGCGAGAGTTATTAACCGAGCCGTGGTGATGGCTGACGAAAGCATATTGTAAACGCGTACACCGTGCTACTCGGAGTATACCCGTACTAAGTACCGTGACCACAATGGACCACCGCTACGAAGGTAATGCTTTGAAATAAGTTACCCCGCCTGAACAAAGGGATAGACTGCTCTCTGTAGGTGACTTTACGGGCCTCGTGACCTGGTTAGCTAATCGAGTAACAGCATGCGTCTGTGCAAGAGCAAGTCGGTTCGCGTACAGCTCTTCACTATAAGAGATTTGCACGTATCCCTGGCTTGCACGGTTCGGCAAGGTAGTAGGGCCTACTAGTAGGCTTATCTAGGGAGGCTTCGCCGGATATATGACCCCGTCCATCGGAGTTTAGAAAACCAGTGCAGAGAACGTGTGCAGACTTAAACAAATAATGCGTCATACTGTAAACATTACGAATACGCCAGTAATTAAAGAAGCCATAAATTTATTGAGGGTATAGTTAGGTGTATGGCCAGGCACGTAGCGAGACTTAAATTCAAGAGGAGGCAACTTCACAGATCATGATTGGCAAAATTCTGGTTATTATCGGAGTTTTTTGGCCTGGTTACTGGGGTCATTAGTCAATCGAAGTTCCAGTATATAAAAAAGCAAGAGGAGGCAACTGTTATCCGCTAGATGCGCTGGAAAGAAAGCTGTAACATTACAGACCATCTTTCCAGAAAGCTGTTTGGCTTAGAACCTGTCTTCTTGAGGGAAGACATATTTGAAGCCATATTGTTATCAATATATTATATTATATTACAAATTTACAAACATGTCACTATGATTAATATTATTAGATAAACTCTCTTGTTAGACACCTTTATAATGGCGTTTTTGCCGAAACAAATTCACCAGCTGCGTTCTATCGCTAGATCACGAAAAGGTTCTCTTACGTAACCAGTGGGTCTGGACATTGGTGTGTAGCCTATGCCTAATGTTGCAACAAAGCATGATGTGCGATAACTTTTAAATAACTGGGGCAAGAACTCATAACTTATGCCGCATTTTTTGTGATTCAGTGGCACAAAAATGTAAAGATTTAGCCTACTGGATAAGGTCAGGTACCGGTACATTCATTACATGTTTCCATCAACAATGATCTTCACAGATTTAACTGGATCTGAAATTATCGGAGTTTTTGGCTAACTTGCAGTGGCGTAACTAGGACTTTTCGTTTGGGGGGCTTTAAGCCCTGAGTAAGGTAGCCCGAGCCCATATTGAAGCCGGGGGCTTGATTCATTTTTAGGGGGCTTCAGCTTCGTTTGGGGGGCTTAAGCCCCCCCAAGCCCAACGCTAGTTACGTCCCTGCTAACTTGCGCACTCGATATTAGCACTAACTGGCAACTAGCAAACCTTCACTTATTCATGTCGATGACATCACTCCTCAATGTAGAGACAGTTCTATGTGAACACTATATAACTTGAAATGAAACTTACCATTGTCGTATAGAAATCTAGACCCAATTAGGCCAGGCCTTAGAAATCTAGGCCAGGCCAGGCCCTAGACATCTAGGCCAGTCCAGGTACTTGAAAGGCAAGGCCCTAGAAACCTAGGCTAGGCCAGGCCCTAGAAATCTAGGCCAGGCCAGGCCCTAGACATCTAGGCCAGCCCAGGTACTTGAAAGGCAAGGCCTTAGAAACCTAGGCTAGGCCAGGCCCTAGAAATCTAGGCCAGGCCAGGCCAGGCCCTAGACATCTAGACATCTGCTTCAAAGGCATGGCCCCAGAAACCTAGAAGCCAGGCGAGGCCCTAGACATCTAGGCCAGGCCAGGTACTTGAAAGGCCAGGCCAGGCTCTAGAAACCTAGCGAGGGCCAGGGTCTTGAAACCTAGGCAGGCCAGATTCTACTCTCTAGAAACTGTAGCGACTTGATTCCTTTGGATGCAAAGTAATATTTGAAACAAATTGAAAAATTGGAGATAGAGTGGATTGATGAAGGGTGATGACTAAGCTTATCTTCAGTCACGGTGATGATGAATTATATACGTAAATGGCTATCTACGGTAGGCTTACCTTTAAAGAAACCATAATAGTTATTAGCGTTAATTAAATAAACAGATAAAGCAATAGTAATAATGACATAATGATAACATGTTAGCTGAACGAATATTATTATTATTGATTGGTCACATTTTCACATTGGTCACACAGTCACACTGCAGTAATGATATACTAACATTGCATGACAGAATGCTATCCACGCTTAGAAAGTCAGACCAGAGCTTGACCCAAAATGATTGGTGACATCGATTATTTGTGACCATTCGGCGGAAATAAAGTCGTAGCCTATTAAGACTTCCCTGACTGAATAATTATTTATTGGTTGCATTCAGGTGGAGATATTGGTGATTTTATTGACAGGTGTTTCAAATTGGCCAGGTGTAGCCTTCAGTGGGTCGGCCAACAGCTACGCTTGGTCATGAATATACAGTGAATCATGAATATGTTGTGACAACTTTAAATATACCGTACTCTGATAAGCTAAATATGCATTAGCAGTACTCATTAATATACATTAATAGAATACATAATTATGCACTGTCATTCATAAATATGCATTAGAATATAAATTTGCATAGCCTATGCATGTTCATGCAATCTTCAGGCAACTGCTATTATTTTCATGAATATAATCTACATAGAGAAATTCATGAATAAATAATTATACACCGATATTCATGAATATGCACAGGCTATAAAATATTCTGGCATTCTTAACAATGCAGTAACAAACGTGAATATGCAATAGCATTCGTGAATATGAAGTGAAATTAATTAATAGTCTAATCTAATCTAATGACTTCAAGAACGCGGATATCATAATGACAAGGCAGTCAATGGTTGTTTGAGGTGAAATCCTAGTCAAAATAGTCCATTAGATAAGCCAGGTTGAAATCCAGTAAATAAATATACCTTGGCATACATTCACTGGACTGGCCTAGATACATGTTGACCTGATTACTGCTTGTGTTTAGTGCACCATCAGTTGATGCCTTCTGCGTTGGAAATGCTTGCGCTATAGAAGTTGTTATCAACAACAAAATTAGTAACACGCATTGGTAGTAGGCTAATGAATATGCAGCGACAGTCATGAATATGCATTGCAGCGGGAGTTATAGAAACGATAGGCCCAATGAATATGCAGCGACGTTCATGAATATGCATCGCAGCGGGAGTTATAGAGACGATGTTCTAAAGGCGATTTATGGTTATTATTTTGATAAGCGCCATTAATTCGTTGATTCGTTAATACATTGATCGATTGATTCGATATTCAAACGATCAACCCGTTGATGTATGTGTCCTTTCTCTGGCTATTTCTATAGCTCCTTTCTGAAAGTTTCTATATAAATTTTCTGAGCGTGCATGCGTAGGACATAATCGGGCACGTAATGTGACGTAAATGGGTATTTTACGGAGCCACAAGACAAGCAAACCTACTTAGCAAAAAAGGTTTAGCTCTTGACATGTGCCAACAACAACGATGTCTGGCCATTAGGTCAAAGTGTCTGTGCTCTGATTCTAAAGGACTGATGTCAAGAATTCTATGGATAAAGTTTGTCTGCTTTTTCAGACAGTGCTTATGCCACACTCTTAGTGCGTTTTTTACCAGACAATTAGTGCGCGTCTGTGTTATCGTTACGTAAGTGTCTGTTATTTTCAGGTGTTGGTTGAGCAGAAATGCTTGACTTGTAATAATAATAATAATAATAATAATAATAATAATAATAATAATAATAATATTAATAATAATAAGCGTTTATTCAATTCAAACTGGCAAACTGCAATATGATTACATGAAATAGTAGGATTGTAGGAGCACATGATAACAAGTTAAACAAGAGTAGATTTTTGTAACTGTATGGCAACCTGTTAGGCGTCCATCCGTTCTACTGCTGCTCATTTTACCATCGACCCCTAGGGAGTGGAAGGCTGAGTCAACCTTATGGGGCTAGCGGGTATCAAACCCACGTCCTACTGTTCTTCGTGCCTGTGTATTACCACTCAACCGCTCCAATGCAGAGAGTATGGTCTGAGCTTTCACTGACATGGTTGCTGTGTTAGGACCTTGAGCAAGTCCTTCACTCACAACAGCAGTCGATTGATGCTTGGTCATTAGATAGTGGTGCTTACTAAATACACAATAATAATAATAATAATAATAATAATAATAATAATAATAATAATAATAATAATAATAACAAAAATAATAATAATAATAATAATAATTAATAATTATGACAGTAACAATAACAATAATTGATGAGGCCTGAGGTCAATTCGCCTTCTGCCTTTGAATTGGGTTGGCCTTGTGCCTTGGAATTTTCTCGACCAATTATGTTCGTCTGCGTGGAGACTATATCCTGCATTTGACATCGCGTCGCTGGCTCCCTGTCGCTGGACAGATTTTCCTTTCATTTATTACGGTCGACGGCTTTTCTTCCGTTGCCATGGATACGGCCAATACGGGGATTTTTACGGATGATGACGTAGCTTGCACGGCAAAGCGTCCAGGCTATGTTTAACTCTGTGTCTTATAGTACAGTTCCTCCTTGTGGAATGGTTTGGCTGTCAGTTTGTCTGTGTTATTCTTAAGACTTCACAGTTGGATGCTGTTCGGTTTAGTGTTGTTTTGAATCTCTGACTAATTAATTAAATTGATTAAACTAATTAATATAATTAAAATGGATTATTGTGCCAGTGGTTTAGTTTTGGCTGTGCCAGTTGATTTAGTTTCATTGCACTTGTGAACATAGAGACTGCCAAGAGCAGACACTGTTGTCACTGGTGTCAAAGTACCTTAATTGAAGTCCACTGTTTCAGAATGATTCTCTACACCAGCTGTTCCCAAAATGTGTTCCATGGAACCCTAGAGTTCCTTGTGGGGAAGACAGAGGCTCCGTGAGGAAATTGGATGTGTTGTTACTTGATAAATGAGACTCCAAGGTGAAGACAATTAAGGGTGCCCTGGGAAAAATTCATTTCAAATAATTTCTAATGTAGTTTTCATGAATTAAAACTGTATATTGATTCAAACTGTATATATCCAGATAAAAGAGAATACGGCTATTCATACCAGCGTTATCAATTAAACCTATATTGGTCTGATTCGCAGGTGCTACATATACCAGAACATATTATGTTTAGGTTGGGATTCGGTCAAAATATTTTCGGATCAAAAGAATTCCGTAGCCAGAAAAGATTAGGAAGCACTGCTCTACGCTATGTTTTTAGAGAGCAGATGAAAGTATATGAAAACCAACAGTTTCATCTGCTCTCTGACAGCGTTGAATACACAGAATCAATCTGAAACTGTGTGTAACGTGTTAAGATCTGGCTCATGGGCAATTGTAATTGTAATCTGACATTTATAAAGCGACACTTCAAGAATAAACTAATCAGTGACGCTCCCGACCGGAACCAGTGAAATTACTGTTTAATAACACAGGCTTCGTCTCTTGCAAAACTGTGGAAGGGACAAACTGAGGAGCTCGGGCCGCAGCTCTCGAGAAAGGCGATTCCAGCTGGTGGGCCCAACATAGGCAGAGCGTCTGGACTGAGCTGTAGGCCTGTAGCAGTACACTTACGAGTGACATGGACAGTCAGGAGACCATGGGCAGCCGACCAAATGGTGCCACAACCCGGGACCAAGGAAAATGAAATGCTGAAGTATATATTGTATTGTATAATTTGTATTGCATTTGATCATTTATAAAGCACTTCTCATAGCATGAGCCTTTCAAAAGCGCTCCCAGTGCGAGGTACTCCGAGAGAAAAGGAAGGTTTTAGGTGAGAAAAAAAGGTAGAGACGCTTCCAGAGAGGATTGTAGAGCGTAGAGAAGGAGGAAGTCTATTCCACAGGGAGGGACCTATGCAGGCAAAGGATATATGGTCTGATGGAGCAGAGCCAACAAGACAGTTGCTCATAAGGGTCAGGATCTTAAACTGAATGTGTTGACCATGATACTGCAAGCATTTATTTTGCTGACTCCCAACGAAGTGTGAACATACACTAGCTGTTGCAAAAGCATCCACATTAAACTCAGCAAAAGACATTGACAAAGTGGTCTTTTTTTTACAGAATACCTGCTTCAAAAAGACCACAACATTCTTAGCTTTTGTGTTACTGCTTCTGGACTGAGCTTCTGGATCGTGAACTTATTACTGCTTGGTTTTGGTGTGCCATTAGTTGATGCCTTGTCACTTGTGCATTAGGTAGTTTTATATAGATACCACCAGCACAATAGAAGTTACTCATTAAAATTACCATGCAACCGATGCTGAATAGCATTTCTTCAGCATAACTGTGGCTTCACCTCTTTGAATTTTCATCATGGAATTCATCAACCCAGCAACCTTGCTGTCAGCCTGTCAGAGTCAGCCTGGACTGAAGACCCAGCCCAGAGCGACTCTATGGCCACATGGCCTCAGTGAAAGAAATTCCTGCCAAACACCTGTTAGTGGCTGGCTTGTCCTTAGGCTTCTGTTAAATGTAATCTTACCTGTGCATTGTTATCCATCTGATTATGCATCTGGATTGGTGGCCGGAAGACAACTCAAACTAATGCTGCCCTGGAAGCATTATACACATTATACACATCTGATGGTTGCAGAGATAAATGATTGATTGATTGATTGATACTGTGCTTCACTGACACACCAAATATAAGAATTTGCCTCCAGCAAATGCCGGTATCCGGACGATTTACAGTCATAGGACGATTGGTCATAGGACGATCGGTCATACGGACGATTGGTCATAGGGCCTATTGGTCATAGGACTATTGGTCATAGGGCCTACCGCTCATAGGTCACATGGGTCATAGGGCCTGTCGGTCATAGGTCCTATCGGCGATGGCCCGATGGGACTATCGAAGGCTGTCGAAGGCTAAAACAGAAGTTTTTAAAACATGAACAACCATTTACTGGATCATTTACTGTGAAATACGTAATACGAAATACGAACGATACGTATAAAGTCTGGAATTATCCTAATAAGTTTCTTGATTGGCACTGATTGTATTTGTCTAAAAACGATCACTGTCCCCAATTGATGCCTTTTATACTTGAGTAACATACGGGTCAAACGTTTATTATTTCGACCGAACGTTAAGTTCTTTGAAGTGAGTAGGGTAAACCGGGGTTATGTGAACTACTTTTGACAAATTCTTTAATTTTGTTGTTGTTACTTCTTTTTATAAAAAGGTTTTTATATTCTGTTTATGCACCATAACATTCAGCTATAAGAATCTGCAGTTTACATTCTGACATCAGCAATAGATTTGCTGGTGTCAATTTTTTTTTATACCTGTGAGGTAGTTCACATTACCCCATGATCGGGGTAATGTGAACTGCTAATGAAAATGCCATGGAAATTCACAATACCCCAATTGTGTTATTGGCAGGGGTAATGTGAACTACTGTAAGTGCTTTAAAAAGTTCTGTGATGCAGTCCAAGCTCAAAAGTAAAGTTACTGAACAGCGAACGCTCAAAAATGAAATTTCGGAACACTGAACTGTGTTCGGAACTAAACTAAATTGTCCAGACTAGATGCAGTCTAAGCTTGGAAGATGTCTTTATGGGTTATTTTGCCAGAATCCAGTTCAGTGAGCAAAATTGTCAAACTTATACACTCCTCTGCTTGAGATAGGTATAGGCTGACCCAGCATTTTCTTTATGTCATCAATTGAGTACCACAGTTCGTCCCTTTTAGCAGGCCAACGCCATCCACTCTTGCTTGAAATCATGCAATTGCACTTGAACAATTCTTCATTGATTGCCATCACTTCAGCTGGGTAGAAGTCTGATTCATATTGAACTTTTACAAAGTCACCAACAATAGGCCTAATGTTTGTATGCCTCTTGCCTGTAGTTGGCATGTTCTCAAGCACAGTCTTGGCCGATGTAACAGTTGACATGTTATAATCGAAGTCTGGTTGTGCATCATTATCTGGTTCTACATCTGTTGCTGTAGGCCTACTGTCAGATTCTACTGTTTTTTGAGTATAGGTAGTGAGCAGTGCACTCAAGTACAGCTTGAATGTTGTTGTGCCACATAGTTCACATTACCCCGTTTTCGAGGGGTAATGTGAACTGTTTCTACAGCCCATGATACACAAATAAATACTCCAAAGGATACAAAAAAGGATATATGAAAGGTTGCATACATGACATTTGTCAGTTCCAGCATGTAGAAAATAATTTTAAATGACTTCATTTAGCCACATTGGCTGCTTGACCAAACGCATCTTTAAAGTTTCGAATCGCGATTTTTAGGCCTTTTCTGAAACTGTAACTTCAACATTTTACAAACACATGTTTTCATGCAATTATTACCTTCATTTAAGTGTTGATCAACAAACCAACTTGTTGCACTGACAACCAGTAAGTAAAATGTGACTTATCAATTAATTTGATTTTTATAGAAATATAAAACAAAAGTAGTTCACATTACCCCCTAGTTCACTTTACCCCAGTTGACCCTACTGTTGATGCCTGTAAGTAATTATCCTAATAAGTTTCTTGATTGGCACTGATTGTATTTGTCTAAAACGATGAATGTCCCTAATTGCTGCTTATTTTGCGTTCGGTGTGTTAAGCTTAAAACTAAGAATGTCCATAACTAACGACTACAATCTAGTATGTCGGTTTATTAGCGGCACATGACCAATAGTCCTATGACCAACAGTCCTATGACCAATAGGCCCTATGACCAATCGTCCAAGAACCCAAATGCCAGCTCAGCCTAAGCGTGAATGCCTTGCAGTGGCGTGCGTTTCACGTGCACGATTTGATGACTAAGCTTACGTAAACTTGTTCATCAATAACGCTATATATAGAAACCTAAAAAGTACAGTGCCAGTTACGGTCCGGCGCATCATTTACGAAAAAAGTAAACCTATCTTGTTTTGTGGTGGAATGTGGGGAGGTATGTTGAACCGTCTTACGGCACCATATAAATTGTCGTTATTATTATTATTATTATTATTAACCAGCAGAGGATGAAACTCCAGGTCGTGGACAGGAGGCCAGTGCCTCGTATGACTTGCAGTGTAATTTATACCAACCTGTGCCTATAACAGCCATGTTCATAGTGCTTCTGAGTGGTTCCTAAAATGTGTTTTATATGCATACATATATACAATACATATAATTATACATACATACATACACATATATACATGCATACATAAATAGCCTACACCAGAGATGGGTAACTAATCGATTAGATTCTAATCAATTAGCCAAGTGTTTAGAAAGACAGCTAATTCTAATCGATTAGCTACAAGATTTTGCTAATTCTAATTCTAATCGATTAGCAATTTGACAAATAGTGCCCATCTCTGAAATACACATACATTAATGCATACATATAACCATAACCATAATTCTTATTGTTCATACCACTGTACAAGGCATTAGACAATTACATATAAACAGTAGAGTCACACGGTGCAAGCAATAGGAGAACCCAAAAGAGACCGAAGTCCCCCTACTTAGGGCCACCTGTACGCCATTATGTATTAAACGCGAATTGCCAAGCGCTGGTGAAGCAATTTATCATGACATCTGGCTGGATGCAATAAAAGTAAAAGCAAATGACAAAAAAACTACATGACAAGAAAGAAAAAGAAATCTGTTCCATATCGGAACCAATCAACAAAACAAAAAACCCATAAACTGTCACAGTGCAGAACAAATGTAGTTTGATAAAAAAAGAATCAACATTATGTCAGTATTTTTAGTAATCACATATGTGATTTAATGTTATGTAACAAAACACTTGTATCGGACGTCTGAAGAGCCTGTCGGAGGCTTTTAGGCATATACATATATGCATACATACATAAATACATGCACACATATATATTATACATACATAAATGCATATGTATATACATACATACACATATACATGCATATATATATACATATATTAATACCTACATTCAATTCAATTCAATTTGTTTATTGATCCCAATAACAAGAACAGAACAAATAATATGTCAGAGTAGTTAAACACAAAGCATAATCATTTTGATATACAATTATCACTGCATACATAAGGGAGCAATAGGCTCACCCGAAAAGAATAATCCCGTTGAATGGGGGCCTAATAACAAAATTATATTAACAAATCTTAGTAGTGACAAGTACTTAACACCGTGGCAGTAGCTTGGGAGCCCAGAAATAACTGCGTCGAGGTAGCTTCCCTCCGCCTTAAAATAAAAGGAAAGACATAGCTGCATGCTTATTTACATACATACTCACACCCATACATATTACATACATGCATACACAGGTACCAGATTCTACTGCTTTATGACTAAGACAGCTGTGCATGAACAACGTATCCAGGTCAATATCCTCTGTACAGACCAACTGTGCTACTGTTGGAACAGATGTATCATACTGGCCTTATCTATTATAGTGATATTGTTTCCCTGCGAAAGAATGCATTAACCAGATGTTTGGGTAGTTTTGGGGCCAGTCCAGGATCCAGGGAGGGCTCGAATTGGGTGTCAAAAGGTAAAAAGCTATGATTACAGTATGTATGTTTTATGTATCTGGATTTCAAGAGCACGCTTTATGTTATCCCTTACAAGTGCTGAAAAAACAGTTGCAGCTGTCGTAGGATGGTACAGGAGTGAAGCGGGATTAGATTGTTTAAAAGGTTTGGTTTTCTATTTGGTTGAAAACACTGCATAGAAGGGGGCATTGGAAGTCTTAGACTAACAGAATGATAATGATGACGACGACAACGATGATGATATACTTGGTGCCACTAGTGTATCTTCTGTGTGTTTACACATGAGAAGAATAGAACATAATAATAACATTAATAATAATAATAAACAAAATAATAATAATAGTAATGATGATGATGATGATAATAACACTACTAATAAAAATAATAATTATAATAATATATAATAATAGTAATAATAATAACAGAGACGGGCCTGATTATTGAAATTGCTAATCAATTAGACTTGGCAACTGATATTTGCTAATCGATTAGAATTAGAATTAGAATTAGTAAAATTTTGTAACTTAGATTTTATTAGAATTAGAATTAGCTGTTTAACTAATTGATTAGCTAATCAGTTAGAATATATATATATATATTATCAGTTCGAATCTAATTGATGAATTACCCATCTCTGAATAATAATAATAATAATAATAATAATAATAATAATAATAATAATAATAATAATCATAATAATAATAATAATAATAATAATAATTATTATTATAATAATAATAATAATCATAATAATAATCATAATAATAATCATAATAATAACACTGGCCAACACATAATTTGTTGCCTCAAATGTTAGAAGTGTTTCTGGGTATATTTGGCCTGCTGATTCCAGATATGGCACCAGTTTTCTCCCAGCAGGTCTAGTGCATAGATTTAAATCTATGCACTAAGTAAATTTCTGGGCATTTCTTTTAGAATCTTGAAAACCATTTTTCTCAAAAACCTTATGTGATACACAAATTCTGAGAACGCCACTGGATTCAGCGTGCCAACATCTATATAGAACAGCTAAAGTTTTTTAGGAAGCAAAAAAGTTAAAATTTGTTGTCCAGTGAAACCTATGCACTAAAAGTAAATTTCTGGGCATTTCTTTTAAAATCTTGCAAACTATTTTTCTCAAAAACCTTACGTGGTAAAAATATTCCGAGAACACCACTGGATTCAGCGTGCCAAAATCTATATAGAACAGCTAAATTTTTTTAGGAAGCAAAAAAAGTTAAAATTTGTTGTCCAGTGAAACCTATGCACTAAAAGTAAATTTCTGGGCATTTCTTTTAAAATCTTGCAAACTATTTTTCTCAAAAACCTTACGTGGTAAAAATATTCCGAGAACACCACTGGATTCAGCGTGCCAAAATCTATATAGAACAGCTAAAGTTTTTAGGAAGCAAAAAAAGTTAAAATTTGTTGTCCAGTGAAATCTATGCACTAAGTAAATTTCTGGGCATTTCTTTTAAAATCTTGCAAACCATTTTTCTCAAAAACCTTACGTGATACAAAAATTATGAGAACACCACTGGATTCAGCGAGCCAAAATCTATATAGAACAGCTAAAGTTTTTTAGGCAGCAAAAAAAAAGTTAAAATTTGTTGTCCAGTGTAATAATGTCCATTTCCATTTCAGGATCTTACATAACCGGGCGTAGAAACGGCCAACAAATCGTCCAAAGGCCCCGCACCAATTCAGCCTCTGAATCCCCTTCTCTTGACAGTCGTCAGGTCTTCGACACAGTTGACCCACCAAACGGTTCTCAACGTCCGTCCACCTCAGCCACCACATCCCATCACCAGCCTTACATCTCCCGCGTCGACACCTTCGACCACGAGGGCGACCGCGTCTCCGGTCGATCAACAGATGACTCGCACCGCTACCTATCCGTACCCCAACGGATCGTACCCCGTCCCTACTTCAATAGTTTGCGCTCGCTAGCGAGTAGTGCCGCGGGCGACAACGCCACCCTTCAAACCCCTGGACCTCTACGCCGGAATGCGTCCTGTACCCTACCTCCAACGCAAGATTGGATTAGCCTCGTAGACGAAGCACAGTCCGTCAATATGCTGAATGCCGTGACCGCCGTGGAACAGCAGCAGCAGCAGCAACAGGGTGGGGCTGCCCAGCAGAGGAAGCCGGCCAAACCGAATGTTCGGAAGCCGAATCCGAACCTCAATCCGCGACCCCCTCGTGCCTTGTTCTGCCTGACGCTTACGAATCCTGTTAGGAAGTTCTGCATACGAATCGTCGAGTATAAGTATCCTTTTGTTAGGCTCAGGGAAAGCATGTATGGCTGACCAAACACTAAAGATGGCAGAGGTGAACCAATGGGGAGAGTACCAATGGGTGAAAGTACCAATGAGGGAAAGTACAAAATGGGGAAAAGTACCTATGCGGGGTATTAGTATTACTAGGTGGCAAATGTATTAAGTCAGACTAATCATTTCATTCCAATTCGTACCAAATCATTTAATTAATTCTTTCATTTATTCAGTCATTCATTTATCCGTTGATTCTAACCATTCATATATCCATCCACCCATTCAATTCATCCATCCGTCCATCCGTCCATCCATCCATCCATCCATCCATCCATCCATCCATCCATCCATCCATCCATCCATCCATCCATCCATCCATCCATCCATCCATCCATCCATCCATCCATCCATCCATCCATCCATCCATCCATTAACAACATAACCATAACCATAAATTTATTGGACCCAATATCAATAATGTAGATAAACAAGTACAAGAGAAAAAGGAAAGACAAACAATGGTAGGGATCAATGGGACTAAGGCCCAGATCCATCCATCCATGCATTTATTCATCCATTAGTCCATTCCTCCATACATTATCCACCCACCCGTCTTTCCGCACTTCCCTTTCATCCGTCCACTCACCATACCCCCTAGCCAACCCACGCGTCCGTCCATCCATCTACCCACCCATCCACTCATCTTTTGTTTAAAAAAATTAAATCATGTGTATTTATGGCGTTATATAAATGTTTTAATGAATGAGGGAGGTTACAATCTTTGACCGTCAATGCTCAGAGCCTTCGAGTATTTCATTTTGACGACCATCTTCGCCAACTGTGTCGCTTTGGCCGTCTACACACCGTTTCCAGAACAGGATTCCAACGATGTCAATGCCTTCTTGGTAAGTGCTGGATGATTATTTGCTCCGTGTTTAGGGTTCAGATCATCTGAAAATGATGGTCATAGTGCTATTGATAAAATCGTGATGATTTGACCTCAGAGGCTGAGCCGTAATTCTGATGGTAACAGTTATCATATGAATGCTAATGCTTAATGCTTATAGGGATGATACTTCAGTGATGAGTATGAAGATTATGATGATGACGACGATGATGATGTTGTAGTTGTTGTAATTGTTGTTGTTGATGGTGATGATGATATTGCTGTTGATGCAGGTGATGCCGATGACAATGACCGTGCTGATTATTATGATTATGATGATGATTATGGCGTTGATGATTATGATGATGCTTATGATGATTGTGACGATGATTATGATTGTGATGATGGTGATCATTATTATGATGATGATTATGATGACGTTGATGATGATGATGATGATGATGTTGCTGTTGATGAAGGTGATGATGACGACGACGATTATGATGATGATGATGATGATGATGATGATGATGATGATGATGATTATCGTGATGTTAACAGCATCAGCAGCAGCATCAGCAGCAGTAATAACATCGATAGCTGCGGACATGGCCATACATAACGGGATATGCTGAATGGTGCTGTTACTGAGAGCGGTGGTTCGCGCCTCCTTTCTTCTTGCCTGGTCCAACTCCAATATCAGCGTCAGTCCATGATCGATTGTTGTTAACGGGAGTGGCATTTTTATGGATGACGGACGGGCAGGGCCAGTCTCTCTCCCGGAGTAATTGAAACCCAGGGTGACAGAACTCATTCTAATTGACTTTTGCTGTCTTTGCAATTCTTCTTTCTCTCTTTGAAGACGTAATTCTTCCTGTCGCATTTCTTTTTCTTCTTGTCTCACACGCTCTGCTTCTTCTCTTCGTTTCTCCTCTCTTTCTTTCTCTTCTTGTCTTGTCATCATCATCCATTGCATCATCGTCTCCATAGACATAGGCCCAGGCGGTTTCTCAGTAACCTTTTCCACAGCACCGCCGACAGCACCTTCTTCTTCCTCTGCTTCTTCTTTAAGCCAGACTTCAGCTAACGCTTCTAGCATGTCTTCACGTGACATATCTTTCAGTTTCTCTTCTTCAAAACCAGCCTTTAACAAGCGCTGCTTTAATCTTTCAGAATTCTTCAGTTCTGCTTGTTTCTTGACACTTAATTTCTCCATCTTACTTCTTTACTTCAGTGCTGTCCTTTCTGGAAAACACGAGTTTTCTTTTGTGTTTGAAGTATTGGGGATTGTTCTTTGTTTGATAACAACAAACGTTTATACCTTTGTCGTTGAGGCTTTCGTTGTCGTAGATTTACCAATGATTCAAATGCGTATTCACCAGTCGACGTTGTTTCGAATCTCAGACGTTGTTTCGAATCCCAGACGTTGTTTCGAATCCCAGACGTTGTTTCGAATCCCAGACGTTGTTTCGAATCCCACCGCTGTCACCAAATATGTCACCAACTCTTTTCTTTCTTAGTTGTGACCTACCTCAAGAACTTTCCTTATCTCTACATATAAATTGCTCAACGTCTTCTAACTGTTTAAGAATTAAATTGACACAGTTCTTTGAATGTTTCTTCTTACTTCAAACACAGTTTAATAACAACAACTCAACTCTTGCCTTAAAACAACCGTACTACACTGTATTGTTCAAATTCACTGTCATCAGCAGTTTCTAAGTTTGGCGCGCTAACTGCACGTGCAAAGAATCTACCGTCAGCCAAAGTTTAGGCTACTTTAGGCCAAACGCCGCTAGCCGACCGCGTAACTAAGGCCTAAGACTAAAACCGCTTAACAATCGATACACATTATATATATATAAACCTAAGGAACACCTGTGCTCATTATATATGCAAAACATTTGTTCACAATGATGATGATGATGATGATGATGATGATGATGATGATGATGATATAATAATAATAGCAGTAATATTAGTCATAATAATAATAACAATAACAATTAAGCATAGGAACATTGAACAATAACAACGATAATATGAATCAATCATAAGCAGATATGGATCATGCAACTGACAGAAATTGATGATAGAATTGATTCAGACATGATACTTAAACAGACCTGAAGAATCATCAATCTATTAAGGTAATGGTTGGGTAATGTGATGCAACGTAAAGCGAAGTTAAAGTAAAGGTAATCAGAGCTTCTAATTTCAAAGCAAAGCAAAGGTAATCAGAGCTTCTCATTTGAAAATAGAAGGCGGTTTGAAACTCGATCGCACTGGATTGAGTAGGCGAGCGATGCGCGGTCGACCTTTAACTTTTATAGTTGAAATAGTTAGAATCGATTTTATAGTTATAATTTATTCATATTGACTATTGATTGTTTATTATATATGATGTATGTACACCGGAATGCAACTGGTTCAATAAAGATTAAAGAATATACTTACTTACTTACTTACCTCGGAACCTTTTGTGTACAGCATATTTTTTTCATCGTACTCGTATATTAGCTGTATCTTACATGGTTGTCAATTACCGTAACTGCTAGAGCATACGCAAAACTTTTGAACCGTCGATTAGCCTCCTCTGCTTGTTCTCTGCAATGTTGTATCGATATATATAAAAATAATAAAACGAATATAATAATAATAATCGATCCTAGCCTGAACTTTCACAAGTAATGTAAATTAGATAAATAAAATAATGGTCGGGCTCCATGCAGGTTCCTCTTGGAGTCTAACTCATCGAGCGCGATCGATTTTCCGATCGACCAGACCTTTCCTAGACGATCGACCAGGAGATCGAGAGATCGATCGCCTCTATTCTATTCTATTCTATTCTATTCCATTCTATTTAGAGTGGCTCTGACACAGATGCAAGTCTTCTGAGCCACTATAAACCTTGTTATGTTATGTTATTTACGGACTTATAAAGCGCCTCTCGCAGTACAACCTAATCAGAGGCGCTTCCAGTGCGATGGTCCCCTCGAAAAAAGAAAAGTTTGAAGAGAACGAGCAGAAACAGTGGTGCCCTCTGATAGCATCATAGAACGTGTTAAAGCAGGGAGGTCATTCCACAGCAAAGGTCCAACAGAGGCATAGGCACGATGCTGTGCTGTGGTAGTCCGAGACCGAGGAACTATAGAAGGTCATGGTGGTCAAAAGAGCGGAGAGGACGTCCAGAGGTAGCTGAGATAGGCCGTCTCATAAGATCACAGAGGTAGAGTGGAGCTTGACCCAAAAACATTTTACAGGTAAGAAAGAGAATTTTAAACTGAATCCGAGCAGTTAGAGGAAGCCAATGAAGGTCTTCAGTCATGAAAGTCGAAATATGGGAATTGAGAAGCTCTGAGGGTAATATGATGCCAGGTAAAGTAAGGAGGGAGAGGATTTTATATAGCGCCGGTAAACAAGCCTTTTTGTTGTGCTGTGAAATTTCGCAGACCTAAGCTACCTGTACACTTACAGTTGGGAAAGGCGTCCTGGCCTGATGACTCATCGAAAGCCGGTTCTATTGGCATATGGACATGAATAAATGGAATGCCTATCAAGCACCTGTTGCTGGCTGGTCTTGTCTTTAGGCTTCTGATACGATCTCAGCTGATCAATCGTCTCGATTGCCAGCCCACGTCTGGGTTCCTCAGATCAACTGCACTGTGCAGATATTGCAATAAAATAGATCTAGGACACGATTACGGCGCAGTATCGTACAGTTTTACAACGTCATTGTATTTAATTGAACATTTGTGTTGTGTATGAGCACTTGTTATAGCGCCACTTCAAGATTTCTACTCAGAGGCGCTCGATCCCGACTACAGCGCGGACACTGAATCGGAGTTTCACGCCAAAGCGCATGAGCAATTGCGAGTGAAGGACTTGCCCAGGGTCCCTACACGGCAGCTTGAGGTGGATTCGAACCCACAACCCTCCGGCTCTAAGGCACCGAACATACCCTACACCGCCGCGCCCCACTGAAAGGAATGTATCCAAATAAGTAGTATATAAAGTCAGGAAAAGCTTTAAAACACATCCGATTAGTGTTAGTAGGAACCCTGGGCTAACTGTGCATTGTTTTGCTAATTGATTAAATATTTCCGTTTGTAATGACACTTATCATCATAGTAGGCTAGCGCAAAGAGCGCCTCTGAGTAGATATCTTGAAGAGGCGCTATAGAAATTGCGAGTGAAGGACTTGCCCAGGGTCCCTACGCCTTGCCCTATTTGTATAGCGCCACTCAAGAATAAGACTAATCACAGGTGCTCTGCGTTAGCCTATTTGATATTAAATGTTATTAAGAACTATAGGTTTACATAAGTTCATTCATTCAATCATTCTGAGAATTTATATAGCAACTCTTTAAGAGACCTACTCAGAGGCGCTCTCTGCACTAGCCTATAATGATGTTAAGTGTTATTAAGAGCTATAGGTTTACATCAGCTAGGGAAGCAACGCACAGTAAACTAGAAGAGTCACCAGAGGAGGGGTGGCCCACGCAAACATGTGGAGCCCAGCCAACAGATTCCCGTCAACAGTTATACAATACAATACAACTGTAATTTGGCAATGCCCTCCTTACAAAGTTTAGAAGGTCACACTGAAATTGGAGATCAATGTACCTTACACTATGGCACGAAGATTAGAAGATCAGCACGGACGTGTGATCACTTCCCGCTACCCTCCCAAAGGTCGACTCAGCATTTCAGTCACAAGATGGTCTTAGTAAAATAAGCATTTGGACAGATGGGCTCCTTGCATGGCTGCCAAACAGTTAAATTCGACTCCAGTAATAATTTGTGATAATCCGTTCATACTATGAATTGTAATCATACTGCAGTGTGTCAGTTTGAAACAATAAAAAAATTATTATTATTATTATTGCATCACCTTTTGAAAGATGACTTGGATGTGTATACTCTCTGGACCAAGTTGTGTCGATAATCTTTTCAATGCGTCCTGGTTCGGTAATTTTTAACGCTGTGAATGTCAGCAAATTGTTACATTTATTCAACGATTGTGGCAGACTCTTGAAGGAGTGACACAACTCAAACGTACACCAGGTGCATCCATCTGTTTGATTGGGAATTTATGTAGCGCATTTATGGCAATCTGACAGTTGTAAAAGGATGTGATGTATGCGTTCATGTAGGCCTATGTGCATACATCATTACATATGTATATTTGCATATTTGTATGTATGCATGTATGTATGCATGCATGCATCATAAGCATCTTCTTGGAAACTAGTTTCTTTGATGTAAAGGCATATTCCAAGAATTTATGTATGAAAGCTTGTATGTGTGTATGTTTGCATATGCTTGTATATATGTATGTATGTATGTATTAATTAATGCATGCATGTATGTGTATGTGTAGGTATGAATCAGTACATGTTTGAATGTTCGTATACATACATCATATGTGTACATACATATATATATATATATATAATATATGTATGTATGTATGTATGTATGTATGTATACGAACATATATATATATATATGTATATATATGTATGTAAGTATGTATGTATATATATTATGTGTATATGTATATAAGTGGGAATTTTATAGCATCTTTCAGGTCCCTCACAAAAGCGTTTGATTGATGCTTGAATAGCTTGAAAATGCGTTGTTCTCGCAGCTGCAACCGTATGTGTCATTGTGTGTGTGTGTGTGTGCGTGCGTGCGTGCGTGCGTGTGTGTGTGTGTGTGTGTGTGTCTGTGTGTGTGTGTCTGTGTGTGTCTGTGTGTGTTCTTGGTCACACGCTTGTTTTCAATTACGTGGCCAAGTGGGTGATTGTGTGGAGCTCCAGCAAATGAATTCTGGTTTGTTTTGTGAAAGACGCCAGAAACAGCCGACCAGTCCGAGCATGCTATGAATCTAAAAAATCTGCTGCTAACACTGCAATACCTTAGTAAGCTAGTACCTTACCTTGTCTTACCTTGTGCCCTTCCTTCTCTTACCTTACCTTGTACCTTGCATGCATTCTTTTATCTTACCTTGTACCTTACCTTATCTTACCTTGTACCTTGCCTTCTCTTACCTTGTACCCTTCCTTCTCTTACCTTACCTTGTACCTTGCATGCATTCTCTTATCTTACCTTGTACCTTACCTTCTCTTACCTTGTACCTTGCCTTCTCTTACCTTGTACCCTTCCTTCTCTTACCTTACCTTGTACCTTGCATGCATTCTCTTACCTTACTTTGTACCTTGCCTCTCTTACTTTGTACCTTGCCTTCTCTTACCTTGTACCCTTCCTTCTCTTACCTTACCTTGTACCTTGCATGCATTCTCTTACCTTACCTTGTACCTTGCCTCTCTTACTTTGTACCTTGCCTTCTCTTACTTTGTACCTTGCCCTCTCTTACCTTACCTTGTACCTTGCATGCATTCTCTTATCTTACCTTGTACCTTACCTTCTCTTACCTTGTACCTTGCCTTCTCTTACCTTGTACCCTTCCTTCTCTTACCTTACCTTGTACCTTGCATGCATTCTCTTACCTTACCTTGTACCTTGCCTCTCTTACTTTGTACCTTGCCTTCTCTTACTTTGTACCTTGCCCTCTCTTACCTTACCTTGTACCTTGCATGCATTCTCTTATCTTACCTTGTACCTTACCTTCTCTTACTTTGTACCTTGCCTTCTCTTACTTTGTACCTTGCCCTCTCTTACCTTACCTTGTACCTTGCATGCATTCTCTTATCTTACCTTGTACCTTACCTTCTCTTACTTTGTACCTTGCCTTCTCTTACTTTGTACCTTGCCCTCTCTTACCTTACCTTGTACCTTGCCTTTTCTTACCTTATCTTTTTCCTGCAGTTTCTTACTTTGCCTCACATTGGCTTAATTTTCCTTTTCATGCCTTACTTTATCTGGTGTGATCTTAGCTTGTCTTAATTACGTTATCTTATTGTGTTGTATTGTATTTTATCTATAAATTTATACAGCGCCTCTCACAGTGCACACCAATCAGAGGCTCTACCATTGTGAGAGACCCAGAGAAACGAAAGAGGTCTTGAGACAATGAAAAGAGGCACTTGGCCCACCAGTTAATGAGGAGTAACGTATCGAAGGAGGGAGTCGGTTCCACAGTGCAGGGCCAATGAAGGCAAAGGCTCGTGCCATAGCAGTCCTCGCTCGCGGGACAATGAGATCATGCCGGTCAAGTGAGCGTAGCGGGCGAAGAGAAGTTGCTGAGGTCGGCAGGCGGATAAGGTCACGTAATTACTTGAGAGCTCGACCAGTATACGACCGGTAGATTAGTGTGAGAACCTTGAGTTGAACCCGAGCAATAAGGGGGAGCCAGTGAAGGTGGTCAAACATGAAAGCAGAGATGTGGGATGTGCGAGGATGTCGGGCTATTAGTCCGACTGCAGCATATAGAACAGACTGATGAGGGGAAAGACGAACTTTTGGAAGACCAACCAAGAGAGAATTACAGTAATCAATCCGAGAGCAGATGAAGGCATGGACAATAGAGGTAAAGACAGAGGAGTAGACTGAGCTCCATGAGACTGAACATGGACAATAGAGGCAAAGACTGAGTCGGATTGCTCTAAGACGTCTCAGGTGGAAGTAAGAGGAACGTGTAAGATTGGCAATATGTTCAGAAAAGGTAAGGGTGCTGTCCAGGACTACGCCAATGCCTCGAACACTGGAGTGGAAGGTAAAGAATGGGAATCTCTGTAAGAAGGGGAAATCAAGCTTAGGAAGCTGTTGGCGAGTGCCGAACCAGATGAGCTGCATCTTATTTGGATTCAGCGAGTGCCGATTGGAAGACATCTAGAGGTGCAGGTCTCGAGAGAGAGAGAGAGAGCATCAATGCGGCCAGTAAGAGCAAGCTGAGCAGAGGGTGGACCATGGACAAGCGCCTGCACATCGTCAGCATAGAGTCGACCAGTTGACGAGTGTTTAGAGCATATAGCTTGAATGTCGGCCGTATGTAAGAGATAAAGGAGAGGACCCAGAACAGAGCCCTGAGGGACACCAAATTTGACCATGAGCCAGGTAGTTCTAGAATCTGTACATCAAAATCAAGCTTAAGAAGATGTTGGCGAATGCCGACGCAGATGAGCTGTATCTTTATTTGGATTCAGTGAGAGCCGATTAGAGGACATCCAGAGGTGCAAGGCGAGAGAGAGAGAGACAGAGAGAGAGAGAGACAGAGAGAGAGAGAGACAGAGAGACAGAGACAGAGCATCAAAGAGGGTCATTAAGAGCTGAGCTGTCAGAGCTGAGCTGAGGGTGGGCTGTGAACAAGCGCCTGCACATCGTCAGCATAGAGGTGACCTGGCTGTTGACGAGTGCTTAGAGAATATGATGGAATGTCGGCCGTATATAAGAGATGAAGGAGAGGACCCAGGACAGAGCCCTGAGGAGCACATTATTTGACCAAGATCCAGGGAGTTCTAGAATTACCATTTGAGTTGGACCAGTAAGGTAAGACCTGAGCCAGATAAGGGGGGCTCTGATGCCACAGCATGTGTCAAGGCGTTTGCAGTAAAATGCCAGGGTCTACCATGTCAAAGGTAATGTAACTTATATTACCTTATCTTACATTACCTGATCTTACATTACATTTTCTTACATTACATTTTCTTACATGACCTTGCCCTTTGCTTATCATTCCTCGCCAAATCTTACCTTGCTCTTCCTTGCCTTATCCTATACCTTATATTGTCTCTTATATTGTCTCACTTAACTTGTTTTACCTTACCACTGTTTCAACTGTTGGTAGTTTATTAGAAGACAGATCTTAGAAGGAGACCTTAACTGTTCTGTCTTATGTGTTGACTGTGTAGGAGAACTTTGAGTATGTCTTCCTCGTTGTATTCTCCGTTGAGGCTATTCTCAAGATCATCGCCTACGGTTTCCTACTGCATCCGGGTTCCTACCTTCGGAACGGATGGAACTTCCTCGACTTTACGATCGTCGTCATAGGGTAAGACATGTAACCTCTTCATCGTTTCAGGTATGGTATGGCAGATGACAACCGCTTCAGGTATGGCATGGTAAGATGAAGACCGCTTTAGGTATGGCATGGTAAGATGAAGACCGCTTTAGGTATGGCATGGTAAGATGACAACCGCTTCAGGTATGGCATGGTAAGATGAAGACCGCTTTAGATATGGCATGGTAAGATGAAGACCGCTTTAGGTATGGCATGGTAAGATGAAGACCGCTTTAGATATGGCATGGTAAGATGAAGACCGCTTTAGGTATGGCATGGTAAGATGAAGACCGCTTTAGGTATGGCATGGTAAGATGAAGACCGCTTTAGGTATGGCATGGTAAGATGACAACCGCTTCAGGTATGGCATGGTAAGATGAAGACCGCTTTAGGTATGGCATGGTAAGATGAAGACCGCTTTAGGTATGGCATGGTAAGATGAAGACCGCTTTAGGTATGGCATGGTAAGATGAAGACCGCTTCAGGTATGGCATGGTAAGATGAAGACCGCTTTAGGTATGGCATGGTAAGATGACAACCGCTTTAGGTATGGCATGGTAAGATGAAGACCGCTTTAGGTATGGCATGGTAAGATGAAGACCGCTTTAGGTATGGCATGGTAAGATGAAGACCGCTTTAGGTATGGCATGGTAAGATGAAGACCGCTTTAGGTATGGCATGGTAAGATGAAGACCGCTTTAGGTATGGCATGGTAAGATGAAGACCGCTTTAGGTATGGCATGGTAAGATGAAGACCGCTTTAGGTATGGCATGGTAAGATGAAGACCGCTTTAGGTATGGCATGGTAAGATGAAGACCGCTTTAGGTATGGCATGGTAAGATGAAGACCGCTTCAGGTATGGCATGGTAAGATGAAGACCGCTTTAGGTATGGCATGGTAAGATGAAGACCGCTTTAGGTATGGCATGGTAAGATGAAGACCGCTTTAGGTATGGCATGGTAAGATGAAGACCGCTTTAGGTATGGTCTGGTAAGATGAAGACCGCTTTAGGTATGGTCTGGTAAGATGAAGACGGCTTTAGGTATGGTCTGGTAAGATGAAAATCGAATTCTTCAAGCTATCCTATCCTGATTCTACTTCTGTGCCACCACATGACCACCACCATCACCGATTTCAACCGTCGCACCATGCTGTCTCCTCGGCTTGACCTCCCCCGGATTCTGACCTGGCACTGGAACGGACAAAGCAGCTTGGCCATTGCAGACTTGATTTGATATGGCGCTGGTGAATAAGCTGGTCTCCCTGAAGCGGCTTTCGTGTGGCACTGAGAAATTTCGAAGATTTGTATTTACGTTTAGATTATTTTACATACTTGAAACATTGCTAAAGTCTCCATCTTACCCTCTTAGACTCTTGTATATATCTGATTGTGTGGGTAGACGATTGGCTAGAGTGCTTGCCTTGAAGCGGGGAGATTACGGATTCAAGCATTCACTATGTAGGAACCTTAAGCAAGTACTTCACTCACAATTGCTCAGTGTCGTGGATTGATGAGTGGTCAATAGATAATGGTGCTTAATGAATGCATAGCTATTAGAATAATAATCATGACTTATTGCTGGAAATTAGGTCAAGGACTGTTGTAAGATAACGTGTTTTCTGCCACTGCCCTTTTTATGTTAGAAGTTGTGTAGGCCTACTGTATAGCAGCGCTTCCCAAACTTTTCAGTGTCACGGGCCGGCAGGAATTAACTTTTCCGTGTCACGGACCGGGAGGAATTAAATTTTCAGTGTCACGGACAGGCAGGAATTTTCCCACTGCAGGAGGAGCGGTGCCAAACTTATTAATTAGGCCTAGTTCTTTTTTTCGTTTTCGATCACCTAAATTCCTCAAAATGTATTAAAGTTGATTTAAATACATGTTTAGCCAATTCTATGACTCTATTGCCCGTTAAATGCCAGCCTAATAACTTAATAAGTGTTTTTTGTTATGACTTTAAAAAATGTAATAGCCATTTCTTGATTCAGAGACAATTTGACCAGTTTCTAGACTGACTTTGCGAACCGGCGACTGAGGACTTGCGGACTGACACTGGTCCGCGGACCACCACTTTGGGAAGCACTGCTGTAAAGGACACGACTTAGCAACTCGCTATTGGCATTAAAATCACTTATTTCCTAGACTTTTCATTATTCAACCAGGTTGTCTTTCACTGATCATACCAAACACTAGAACTGTTCGTGTTGTACGAGCTTTTTCGTATGCTAGGCCTAGTTCTGGAACTCTCCCTGTATGTCTCTGTTTTGCTAAATCTCTTATGTTATTTTTTTCTCAAGACTTAATTTTTCAATTGGTTATCCACCATAGGCTGCCTCTCTGTTTTAATGGACTGAATATTGACCTGATTGTGACTTGGTTTGTTCTGCCATTGGTTGAAGCCAATGCCTTGTGATGGTTTGTGCATTAGAAATCTGTTCGATGGATTATTATTTAACTAAAAATAATAATAACTATCATCATTAGTTCCTGATGCCAGCCATTTTGGTACGAATAAACGTTCTCCATTGTCCTCGGTGATTTTGTCATCAATCAATCAATCAATCAATCATAGAATTTATATAGCGCCTCTTCAAGGACTCTACTCATGTCCGGTGCTCCTCTCAGCGTCAGTCCAAGTGATGTTATGTCCTCATTTATGTTGTGTATCCAGTGTAGTCTTGGTCTGCCTTTGTTTCTCTTTCTTCGAATCTTCCATGTAGCGCATTGTGTGGAATTTGGTCAACTGGCATTCTATGTACTTGTCGAATTAGTAAGATAATTACTTGTTAAAACTCACTTTTCGCCATATTCTTGACATGACTCCCTTTTGACCCAAAGCAAGTATACATTCTCAGGTTAACTGAATTTGCATGCCTTATAATTTATAAATGCTTTAAATAACTGAATAGTAAACCAAATAAATACTGTTATTATATATTATTGTTTCTTATAATTATTTATGTAGCAGAAATTATGAAAAAATTTCAAAGTCAGGGAACAGTAAACATTCGCGGAGGTAGTTTAAAGAGAGAGAGAGAGACAGACAGACAGACAGACAGACAGACAGAGAGAGACAGAGAGAGAGAGAGAGAGAGAGACAGACAGACAGACAGACAGACAGACAGACAGACAGACAGACAGACAGACAGAGAGAGAGAGAGAGAGAGAGAGAGAGAGAGAGAGAGAGAGAGAGAGAGAGAGAGAGAGAGTAAGGATAGGGAGACAGCATAAAAACAAGGAGACATTGTAGGAATAGGGCTAGAGCATAAAAACAAGGAGACAATGTCGAGATAAAGATACAGCATAAAAGCAAGGAGACAATGTAAGGATTTAAATAGAGCATAAAAACAAAGATAATGTAAGGATAGAGATACAGATTAAACATAAAGAGACAATGTAAGGGTAGGGATACAGCATAAAACAAGGAGACAGTGTACGCGGATAGAGCATAAAAACAAGGACACAATGTAAAGATAGGGAAACAGCATAAAAACAGCGCAGATATAGATAGAGTGGCAGAGTAGAGACAGGTACGCTATAAACCAGAACTGTTTATCTCACAGTGACCTTCCGTGGCTCTGGAATTCACTGCCAGGTTGTGGGCCTATTTGGTCATTTCATTAATGTAATTGAAGCCTGAATTTAAGATACACCTGAACATTCAAGTTGCTTAAACACCTTAGCCTGATTTCTGGTGTTACCGACCAGTGTTGTTTTCATTAACGAAAACTAAAACGAAAACCTTCGTTAACGAAAACTCAGGGTTATAGTTGACTGAAACTAAAATTAAAACGAAAACTTGGTGAAGTAACTAAAACTAATAATAACTAAAACACCAAGCATGTAAAACTAATAATAAAAAAATAACTGAAACTAAAACTCGAGGCAAAACTAAAACAACACTATTACCTACCTAATGGATTTCGATGAGGCTTCTGGAAGAGATTACTAGTTTTTACTGCAATTTCATGTGAAGGGACGACCATCAATTGATTCCGTGTGCTTTGAGATAACGGCGGTTCTATTGAAGTCAATGGATTAGGTTAGAATGTTGAGGCAGGAACACAATTTTTTGTTTTACATGATCTTCCAAGAGCCTTGAGGTGTTTTGTGTGTTTGTGCCTTCATCTGGGATCTTTCGGTGTCGTGTGTTTTGTGTGTTTTTCTGTGATCTTACCCTGACTCACCTGATCCTGTACCTTCCAATCCTCGACCTAATTGACACCCACCTTAACATCGTGAATAAGCTGGTGCCCTCACTGCCCTGCGCTTGGCTTTCGAGTGGCACTTTAGAGTTTGGAGAATACGATTACGATTACGATCTTTGGATGTTTTTCGTTTTTGTGTGTTCTTCTGAATCTTTGGATGATGTGCGTTTTTGTATGTGCTTCCAGGGCCTTCAGTATCCTCATGAGCATCTTCTCAACAGCCAGTTTCTTTGATGTCAAGGCCTTGAGAGCCTTCCGGGTTCTTCGGCCCCTCAAACTCGTCTCTGGTGTTCCAAGTAAGCTCTCTTCCAGTAGACATCTCATGAAATGGTAACCAAAGGTAAGATAAGGTTAATCACCCGAAAGGTAAGTTAAGGTAAGGTTTGCCAGGGTAAGTAAGGACTATGTAGGGTAACATCAAATAGACATCGAATGGTAAAACGGTAGAACCCTTCCAAAAGTCCAAGCATCAAGGAAGGTGCAGAAGACCTTGTCTCACACACGGCTGCTCTGGATTCTTGCCGTCTTGACTGCTGCAACTCACTTCTAGTTGAGATTGTTAAAAAGATATGCACACACAACACACACACACATTTATCTGTAATTACTTTAACGATTAAATTTATTTCTAACGATTAATCGAAGACCGCTTGCTATATTCGATAAGGTGCCCCGGTATTATAGCCCCTGTGTTTAATAAATAATAAATAATAAATCCAACACTGTCAACAAAACACATTACTCACTAGAATCTATAGCAGTGTTAAAATGCTGGTTTGTTTTATATGCAATTGATTGAAATAAGACATTTTGAATTAAAAAAATGTAAACAAGACTATCATCATATATTCGTTTAATGTGTTAACAACAGACATAACGCTGTAGGTGTACATAGAAAATAAAATACATCTAGATATTATAGTATGAATTAATAATAGCTTAGTAAGAGTTCAGGAATAATATACGAGATATAAAATTTCGTGAGTCCTTGTCACTACTAATATGAACAAATAACTACTAAGTAACTACTAACTGGCAATAAATGAAAATACTATTAAGAGACAAATAATGAATAATGTTACTGAAGTATTGGTTAATTTATCATCATTTTATCTGTCTTCCAACCTGACTCTTTTTATTAATTTATCCAATTGCTTGGGGTTAGTCCAATAAATAGCCCTGTATCTGTCTGTCCTTCTGTCTGTTTGTATGTTTGCCTACATCTGTTTGTCTATTCTGATTTAATAACTTCTCTAGTGCCCCTATCATAATACCCAAGGCATAAATCTGTTTGTGTGTCTGTCTGTGTGCCTGTGTTTGTGTGTATCTGTCTCTCCCTGTGTCTGTCTGTGTGTCTGTCTATGTCTGTGTGTATGTCTGTCTGTGTGTATGTCTGTCTGTGTGTATGTCTGTCTGTGTGTCTGTCTGTGTTTCTGTCTGTGTGTCTATGCGTCTGTCTATGTCTCTGTCTGTGTGTCTGTCTGTGTGTCTGTCCGTGTGTCTGTCTATGTGTCTGTCTCTGTCTGTGTGTCTGTTTGTCTGTCTGCCTATGTATCTGTCTGTCTGTCAGACAGTGTCTATGTCTGTGCGTCAGGGTGCACCATAATTCAACGGTTCTAATTAACAACGGTCCGCTGGTTCGTTGGATTGAATTTCTGTCCAACTTTTTATAAAGAAGTTGTAATATTACATTCATGTGTTATATTAATATCGTACAAGATTTGTGGGTTGGAAAGGATGTTGGAGTTTCAACCAAAACAATGGCTTTGTATCAGCGTTAACATCGACATCATCTTCATTGCTATTATCATTAGTGTCTGCATACATACATAAATACATACATAAATACATACATACATAAATACATACATAAATACATCCTCTGCTCCGCTTCCTCCTCCTTTTATTCCTCCTTTTCATCCTCTTCATCCTTCTTCTCTACCCCACTTCCTCTTCTTCTTCCTCTTCCTTCTCCTTTTCCTAATTTTCTTCCTCCTTCTCCTCTTCTTTCTCCTTCTCTTCCTCCTACTTCTCTTCTTCTTCCTCCTCCTTTTCCTCCTCCTCTTCTCCCTTCCTTTCTTCCTCCTCCTCCTCTTCGTTCTTCTGCTCCTTCTGCTCCTTCTTCTCATCTTCTTCCTTGTCCTCCTCTTCTACTTCCTCCTCCTCCTACTCTTTTTCCTTCTCCTCCTCTTCTTCTCCTCCTTCTCTTTCTCCTTCTACTCTTCTTCCTCCGCCTTCTCTTCTTTCTCCTTTTTCTCCACCTCCACCTCCTCGTCACCGTCGTTCATCGGTTTCCTCCTCTTTCTTCATCCTCTTCCTTCGTATTTCTGCTCCTTTTCCTGTTCCTTCCTCCTCTTCCTCCTTCTCCGCATCCTGTTCCTCCTCTTCCTCTTCTTCTTCCTCCTCCTCCTCCTCCTTCTATTCTTCCTCTTCCTCCTCTTCTTCCTCCTCTTCTTCCTCCTCCTCCTCCTCCTCTTCTTCCTGTTCCTCCTCCTACTCCTCTTCCTCTTCTGCCGTGACTGCTGCTCCTTCGAGCCAGTGATTCAGCGTGACTGGTACGACGCGCTTTGTGTTATCTTCTTCATGCCCTAGTTTCAAGGAATCTCTCTGACTCTGTGTGTGCCTCTCTCTGTCTACCTCTCCCTCTCGTTCCGTGCCTTCCCCTATGCCTCTTTCTCTGCGTTGGGCTGCATTCCATTTCGTGGCTGGATCGCTCCGCAGCTGGTCTTCCTTCCGCAACTCTTCCTGCTGGTGGTGGTGGCTGACCTTCGATGTCTGGCAACCACTGGGCTACAGCGTCTCCACCGCTGACTATGACTGTAAGGCATTTGCGTAACTAGGCAGCAGGCCGCGGTTTAGTTGTGGTTGGTAACGGTGGGGAAAGACCTCCATGGATGCAACCAGTGATGTGGTCTCGAGACCGTGGTCTTGGTCTCACGACCGTCTCGAGACCGAAAAAATGCGGTCTTGGTTTTGGTCTCGAATGTACCGTACCGATCTTGGTCTTGGTCTTAAAGGTGCGGTCTGGTCTTGGTCTTAAACGTGCGGTCTTGGTCTTGGTCTTAAAGGTGCGGTCTTGGTCTTGGTCTTAAAGGTGCGGTCTTGGTCTTGATCTTGGTCTTAAAGGTACGGTCTTGATCTTGGTCTTGGTCTTAAAGGTGCGGTCTTGGTCTTGATCTTGGTCTTAAAGGTGCGGTCTTGGTCTTTGTCTTGGTCTTAAAGGTGTGGTCTTGGTCTTAAAGGTTTGGTCTTGGGCGTCTGGTCTGGGTGGAATTTTTGTTAAATGTTGCTGTTGATATTTGCCGGTTATTGGAAGTGGTCATTCAGGGACTTCTGAGTTAGCTTCGAATTCATGCGACGATCCGCCAAGGACAAAGCGAGACAAGGACCTCGTTGTTCAGTTAGCTACTGTAAAGAGAGCGTGCGGATCGCGGTTCGCTTCCCAATGCTGGCTTATTTAAGAGATTTAACTCTCGGACTAGCACGGTCCTTGCACGGGGACCTTAAATGGCGTGGCGCCCATTCAAACGGGCGAGCGATGGTGAAGGATCTCACCCGATCAATTCATTGAAAGAGGAGCAGGGTCAAAGGCCATAGATATAGAAAACGCGAACATTTACATATATACACATGCATACATACATGCATACATACATGCATGCTTACATACGCACATACATACATACACACATAGGAAAATGAGCTTTCATACACACTTGCTTCACAGGTACTTAATCTCCAATAAGGTGTAGGCCCTATTACCATAATCTTTCCATTGTGAGTATAGCTGTACTACCATTATTAAGGACATACGGTTCATAATGCCTCTGTGAGGTTATTGAAAGGTGCTATATAAATACATGTATCCATTTACCTCATTACGTACTAAGCACTGAATGACTTGGCGCAGTCCTTTGAGGAATATGCTCGCGTTTTATGTATCCTGTAGAGTGTAGAACCTTTATGTGCAAGAACCTTTCAAAGGCACATACGTACGGCTATCTATACGAAGATCTAAATAACTACAGATCAACTTACCTCTGCATGCATAACGATAAAACCGTCGGAAATTCTGAACTGGTAGAAGGTTTCAGATCGACGTGATGACCTTTGAAGGTCGTTTAGAGGTCACGGCCATATCCTAAGTGCTTTGAACTACCTGTTCAAAGCTGCTGACAAATTATCCTTCAGCCGCGGCTGAGCAAAGAAGTCTTGTTGAGATGTTTTCACTTCATATCTTTTTGTTGCCTTGTTTTTTGTTTTCTTCTGCATCTGAGTGTGTGTGTGTTTGTGTGTGTGTGTGTGTGTGTTGGTTTGTGTAAGTGTGTGGGTAGATGTGAGTAGATGTGTGTGTGTGTGTGTGTGTGTGTGTGTGTATATGTGTGGGTGGGTGTGTATGTGTGTGTGTGGCCTGAGTGGGGTATGTGTGTAAGTGTGTGTGGCTGGGTGTTTTTGTGTGTGGGGGTATGTGTGTGTGTGGCCTGAGTGGGGTATGTGTGTAAGTGTGTGTGGCTGGGTGTGTTTGTGTGTGGGGGTATGTGTGTGTATGGGGGTGTGTGCCTTAGTTATTGTCTGTCAGTCAGTGTCTGTGCCTGTGCTTGTATCACTGCATGTGTCTTTCTGTCCTTGTCTGTTTTACTCTCTGTCAGTCTTCTTGTCTTTTGTACCTGTATCCTTTAATCTGTTTGTCTGCATAGCTGCCCTTGTGAATGTGTGTCTCTGTGTGTCTGTCTGTGTGTCTGCCTGTCTGTTTGTGTGTCTGTGTATGTCTGTCTGTACGTCTGTCTATGTGTGTCTGTTTGTATGTCTGTACGTCTGTCAGTGTGTCTGTCTGTCTGTTTGTCTGTCTGCGTGTCTGTGTACGTCTGTTTGTGTGTCTGTCTGTGTGTGTGTCTGTTTGTCTGTCTGCGTGTCTGTATATGTCTGTTTGTGTGTCTGTCTGTCAGTACGTCTGACTGTGAGTCTGTCTGTACGTCCGTCTTCTTGCAAAGTTACGTATATACATGTATGTTTGCGTCATCCAACATTGCAGCCAAGTCAAGTCCTGCTGCTCCCTGGAACAGCCTGGCCTCGAACGGGCACATCCACCCGCTCCTCAACTACCATCCCTCCATCCCTCCCTCCTCCCTCCCTTCCGAAACTCGACGAAGATGCTCCCTGGGTTTACGTAGAAAGGCCAACAGATTCAGAAGAGTTGATCGCAGGCAATCTGGTGCACGACCGACCGACCGATCGACAGAGGGAGCAGCGGCTGTGAATGGCGCCAAACGCAGCAGACGACTACATGCTCAGAATGGATAGTGACAGACGGACTATAGCAGGACGGAGACTTCTAGGTAGATGCAGAGAGACTGTCAGGCAGAGGGACAGAGGCTTCCAGGGAGATGGACAGAGGCTTCCAGGCAGACGGAGAGAGACTGCTAGGCAGATGCAGAGAGACTGCTAGGCAGATGGAGAGAGGCTGCGAGGCAGAGGGACAGAGACTGCGAGGCAGAGGGACAGAGGCTGCCAGGCAGACGGACAGAGGCTGCCAGGCAGACGGACAGAGGCTGCCAGGCAGATGGAGAGAGACTGCCAGGCAGATGGAGAGAGACTGCCAGGCAGACGGACAGAGGCTGCCAGGTAGACGGATAGAGACTGCCAGGCAGACTGAAAGAGACGTACAGAAGGAAAGACGGATATTGACATAGAGGCGCAGATAAAGAGACAGACAGATTTGGTGGTTGGAAAGAGGACAGTTCCTCATTTCTCCATGCAGTCTCCAGGTGGAACTCAATACAGTCCAAATGTTAACATTAGTTTAAGTGGGCAAGACTTACTTCTGAATAGCTAGTTTGGTACATTTTTCAGTGAAGTTGAATATTTTATGGTCATCCATCCATCCATCCATCCATCCATCCATCCATCCATCCATCCATCCATCCATCCATCCATCCATCCATCCATCCATCCATCCATCCATCCATCCATCCATCCATCCATCCATCCATCCATCCATCCATCCATCCATCCATCCATCCATCCATCCATCCACCCATCCTTCTTTCATCCACCCATCCTTTTATTATGCAGCGAATTTAAGGTCTTCTGATGATCTGGTGTTCATGGTACATTATCAATCAATCAATCAATCAATCAATCAATCAATCAATCAATCAATCAATCAATCAATCAATCAATCAATCAATCAATCAGCCGTTTATTGAATCAACATCAGCACAATTAATTAACAATCAGTCATTTTAAAAAAAAATGTTAATCTGCTGATGCCGTCAACAGGACAGCCCTAAAGGATAAAATCATCCGCTATTGCAGGGCTGCCCCTTTTCCATATTACATTTACTGATGGCAATACGATTTTTATGATCATATAGTTATAGAAAATTCAACTTAAATAACAATGTTATGGCTAAATCATAGCCAAACAACTAAATAACAAAACATTGCAGTACAAGATTTACAACAAACAAACAAACAAAATCAAAACAAAACAGATAATAATGTTCACAGTTGTACATCATAAACAATCTTAACTACAGGTACAATATATCGAGTCATATTCTTTTTATGTGTTCAAGAGATAATGTTTCAGTTGAGCTTTAAATTGAGCCATGTGTAATATATTTATTAAATTTGGAGGAAGAGAATCCCAAAGTGGTGGACCTGAGCATTTAATTGAGAACTGCTTAGTCCTGGTTCGTGCCCCTGGGGTTCGATATTTACAGGATGCTCTAGTATCATGTCCATGGATAGCTACACCCTTAAGGAAATATTTATGAAACAGTGATGGAAGAAGCCCATAATGATAACAGTACATGAATAGTCCAATTTGATATTTTGTAATATCATTCAATTACGATGTATTCTTCATTTCAAGCTTACATTACACGGTGTTCTTGCTTCCAGCATACATTACATAGTTTCTTCATTCCAGGCTTACATCATGTAGTTTCTTCATTCCAGGCTTACATCATGTAGTTTCTTCATTCCAGGCTTACATCATGTAGTTTCTTCATTCCAGGCTTACATCATGTAGTTTCTTCATTCCAGGCTTACATCATGTAGTTTCTTCATTCCAGGTTTACTTCATGTAGTTTCTTCATTCCAGGCTTACATCATGTAGTTTCTTCATTCCAGGCTTACATCATGTAGTTTCTTCATTCCAGGTTTACTTCATGTAGTTTCTTCATTCCAGGCTTACATCATGTAGTTTCTTCATTCCAGGTTTACTTCATGTAGTTTCTTCATTCCAGGCTTACATTATGTAGTTTCTTCATTCCAGGCTTAGATTATGTAGTTTCTTCGTTCCAGGCTTACATTATGTAATTTCTTCATTCCAGGCTTACATTATATAATGTCTTAATTCCAGTCTTACATTGCAATGTATAGTTTCTTCGTTCCAGGTTTACCTTATGTAGTTTCTTCGTTTCAGGTTTACATTATGTTGTTTCTTCATTCCAGGCTTACAGGTCGTTCTGAATTCCATCTTGAAGGCGATGGTTCCTCTGTTCCACATCGCACTTCTCGTTCTCTTTGTCATCATCGTTTACGCCATCGTTGGACTGGAGTTGTTCTGTGGTAAACTTCACTCCAGCTGCCAAAACAACGAAACAAGTACGACACGATTTCCTCTTAACCATATATACTTTCTCAAGTAAAGTAAATAAACATACTGGTAATTTAAAGCAGACTGAGATACATGTCTTCTGTCCAGAATGGTTTGACAAAAACCTCGGGTGCTTAGCACCTAATAGGAGAAAAAATACAGAGAATGTAAACAAACTGATGTAAAGTAAACAGTTGGCGGTAAAGTAAACAAATTGAGGTAATGGAATCAAAAGTAATTAGTATTCACACCTGCTAAAGATAAGCTTGGATCCAGTGGGAAATTCAGTTAGGTTTTTTCTGCCCCAAACTGCTTTGGATGAGGGTAGCTTCTGATTTGTCCCTTTACACACTGCTTAGTATGAGGATAGCTTCTGATTTGTCCCTTTACACGCTGCTTTGGATGAGGATAGCTTCTGATTTGTCCCTTTACACGCTGCTTTGGATGAGGGTAGCTTCTGATTTGTCCCTTTACACGCTGCTTTGGATGAGGATAGCTTCTGATTTGTCCCTTTACACGCTGCTTTGGATGAGGATAGCTTCTGATTTGTCCCTTTACACGCTGCTTTGGATGAGGGTAGCTTCTGATTTGTCCCTTTACACACTGCTTAGTATGAGGATAGCTTCTGATTTGTCCCTTTACACGCTGCTTTGGATGAGGATAGCTTCTGATTTGTCCCTTTACACGCTGCTTTGGATGAGGATAGCTTCTGATTTGTCCCTTTACACACTGCTTAGGATGAGGGTAGCCTCTGATTTGTCCCTTTACACACTGCTTAGTATGAGGATAGCTTCTGATTTGTCCCTTTACACGCTGCTTTGGATGAGGATAGCTTCTGATTTGTCCCTTTACACGCTGCTTTGGATGAGGATAGCTTCTGATTTGTCCCTTTACACACTGCTTAGGATGAGGGTAGCCTCTGATTTGTCCCTTTACACACTGCTTAGTATGAGGATAGCTTCTGATTTGTCTCTTTACACACTGCTTACATGAGGATAGCTTCTGATTTGTCCCTTTACACACTGCTTAGGATGAGGATAGCTTCTGATTTGTCCCTTTACACACTGCTTAGGATGAGGGTAGCCTCTGATTTGTCCCTTTACACACTGCTTAGTATGAGGATAGCTTCTGATTTGTCCCTACCAACACTGCTTTGGGCGAGGGCACATCAAAAAAGCCATAATCAGATCAATATTCAGAGGGTCGATCTGTAAGACGTAGAGGCAGTCTATGGTGGATAAGCAATTTGAAAGAGGTAAGTTTTAAGTCGAGAATAAAATGACACAAGCGAATGAGCAGGAAGAGAGTTTCCAAAATGTAGGTCCAGCAACTGAAAGTTTGTTCACCATAGATGACCTCGATGAATAATGAAAAGTCTGGGGAATAAAAACTCAATTGGAGTATTGTGGCTGGCCATAGTTCAAAAGTTTACTGAATTGAATACAACGCATAAGTCACGAGCAGCGTCTGCCAGATCAACAATTTAGTCACCCAGTTTCAATGACTAAAGCCAATCACATTTTTGAAGTTGCTGTGGACTGCCCAGTAGCAGAAATTCAGTCTTCGATGAGTTAATAATAATTAATAATAATAATAAAGACTTATTTTTTGCAAATCGAAGCTTGGTCTCGTTGTTTTGAGAGGAGTTTGTCACAATACGTAGGCCTACATGATACATCATTTGTTTTGTATGGTTTTGAAGAGGAACTTTTTTACGAAGGAGAGGACCCGCATCCATGTGGTAGCGGGTACGAGTGCAAGAACGATACGAAGTGCGAACTACACCCGTGGGTTGGCCTGAACGATGGTATTACGAACTTCGATAACTTCGGATTGGCCATGTTGACAGTCTTTCAGTGCATAACACTCGAGGGCTGGACAACTGTCATGTACCAGGTATTTCATTTTCATTTCATTTATCAATCAATCAATCAATCAATCAATCAATCAATCAATATTCGTTTATTCTGAATAACCAAGTTGTCACAGACGCAACTTGTTACAATGAAAGCTCATTATTAGTTGCTATTAGTTAGCTATTATTTGGTTAAGAGATTTATATGGTGCCTCTTCAAGATTATGTATACTCAGAAGCGCTCCCGTTCCAACCTCGACGAAAGACGACAGTCTTGAGGTTAGAGTAGAACGTGATCGCAGGGTCTCTAGGCATTAGACTTGGTGATTTGAGAGTGTATCTTAATAACGAATTTCTGTTGAATGTTTCGCACTAGAACACTTCTGTTCGCACTGAGATATTGCTCTATTGCACTTAAACAGTGTTTTGGTCTTACGTGAACACCTCTGGTCATGCCGAAGTGTTGTTCCAGTCATAACGGAACACTGTTGTGGTCTCACTGAAGGCTCCTTGAAGGGGTGCTATATAAATTTTCGGAATGAATGTTGTTCCTGTCACAGTGGAACAGTGTTCTGGTCTCACTGCAACACATCTATAGTCATGCTGAAATGTTGTTCCAGTCATAACGGAACACTTCTGGTCTCACTGACGCACATCTAGTTATGCCATAATGTTGTTCCGGTCATAATGGAACACTGTTCTAGTCTCACTGGAACATGTGTAGTTTAACTACAGTGCTTGACAGATATATCTGCAGTTAAGCACTAAACAGTGAGCAGCCACCACAGTACATTTGTACTTTTACGCCTGCATTCAAGAAAGTGTATACTAGATAACGACAAAAAGTGTTTTAGGATTCTTTGTTTTATCATTCTTTCTTAATGCAGTGTGCACTCGTTAATAAGAAGTCGTCAGAGGGCATACTTTATGGTAGAGCATGTAAACCATATCATGCTGAAAAGTAAATCTTTGTTTATTG
>JACEVL010000517.1:762500-820000 GCA_020284085.1 Aporrectodea caliginosa
GGGTTGTCGTCGAGCGGTGAAGTCGCAGTGGTTCTACTGGCTAGTCATCGTCCTCGTCTTCCTCAACACTTGCATCCTCGCCTCAGAACACTACCGCCAACCGGATTGGCTGGACGTCTTCCAGAGCAAGTCTACCATTCTACGTCGTCAAACCTCCACCGAAATTTAATCAATAATAATAATAACAACAATAATACTAATAATACTAATAATACTACTACTACTACTACTAATAATAATAATAATAATAATAACAACAACAATACTACTACTACTACTACTACTACTACTACTACTACTACTACTACTACTACTACTACTACTACTACTACTACTACTACTACTACTACTACTACTACTACTACTACTACTACTACTACTACTACTACTACTACTACTACTACTACTACTACTACTACTACTACTACTACTACTACTACTACTACTACTACTACTACTAATAATAATAATAATAACTACTACTACTACTAATAATAATAATAATAATAGTAATAATAATAATAATAATAAACCTCCACTGGAATTTCATCAATAATCAAGGAGTCTTACAATCTATGACCCCTTAATCTCCAATCTCTCTTAATCTCTAATATCTTAACTCTCTCATCTCTTTAACCTCTTAATCTCAATCTTTGATCGTTTGATCATTGACTTAATCAGTTGCGTTCATGACAACTGGATTCATTGAATTAAGCGAAGATTGATTGATTGATTGAGGTAATGTAAAGTGTGGCAATGTCAGGTAAAGTAAATTTAGGTCAGGTAGGTTAAAGTAGTCTAGGGTATGGTAAGGTAAGATAAAATATGGTATGGTGAGTTTAGGTAGTGTAGTGTGAGGTAAGGTGAAATGAAGTGAGGTGAGCTTATGTAAGTAATAATAATAATAATAATAATAATAATATTTTTTCTTTAATAAGCGCCTGACAAACGCACTGCATGCGCTGTACATTTACATGTTATGCAATTTAAATCTTAACTACTAACAGAACAGACAGCTTGCAATACAACGGCGCTAATAGCAGCCTACAAAGCATATCCGCCCAACGGGGGCTCGAACTCGGTACCTCTCGGTCTCTGTGCCAGATGTTATCCAATGCGCCACGGGCCCCAAGTAAAGGTAGTGTAATGGGTAAAGTAAAGTTTGGTAAGGTTAGGTAACATTGGTAAGCTACCTTATCTTGCCTTACACTGCAGATATGTAGTGCAAGGTAAGGTCAAGTGGGTTAAACCTTTTCCACAGAAGTTATATGGGAGCATTCCGATACACACGGATACACCCGTCATTGTTCCTCTTTCTTAATTCAACATGGTCCTGAAATCCTGGTGTCGTCTGTCAACCCTGAATTCTCTGGATGAGAATTCTCTGGATGGGAATTCTCTGGATATGTTAATCATGTACATGCATACATACATGCATATATATATATATATATATATATATATATATATATATATATATATACATACATACAAACATATATACAATTATACATACATGCATACATGCATAAATGCATGCATTAGATACTGGCACTAGGAAGTTAATTATATTATGACATATATATATATATGATATTGGGGGGCCCGATAGCGCATTGGATAATTAATTAAATGATTTGGTGTGAATTGGAATAAAATGATTAGTCTGACTTAATACATTTGCCACCCACGAATACCCCGCATAGGTACTTTTCCCCCATTTGTACTTTCCCTCATTGGTACTTTCACCCATTGATACTCTCCCCATTGGTTCACCTCTGCCATCATGCCCGATAGCGCATTGGATAACATCTGGCGAAGAGAGCGAGAGGTACCGAGTTCGAGTCCCGTAGGGCGGATATGCTTTGTAGGCTGCTATTAGCGCCGTGTATTGCAGGCTGTCTGTTCTGTTAGTAGTTAAGATTTAAATTGCATAACATGTAAATGTACAGCGCAGTGCGTTTGTCAGGCGCTTAACAAAGAAAAGATTATTATTATTTATTATTATTATATTATTAATAATTGATAATATTGTTATTCTTTCCTTGTATTTATTCAGGATACAGCAACATGATGTTCATCGGTTTCTTTACGATCGAGATGCTGATCAAGATGTACAGCGTCGGTTTGCAGAGCTACTTTGTCTCGATGTTCAACCGGTTCGACAGCTTCGTCGTCATCTGCAGTATGATCGAGGCGATCTTAACGCAGTTCAACATCATGGCTCCGCTCGGCATCAGTGTGCTGCGCTGCGCCCGACTGCTTCGGGTCTTTAAGGTCACAAGGTTAGGAGTTGCTGGAGGTCACTTGGTGTTCAAGGTCACAAGGTTGGGGTCGCTGGAGGTCATTTGGTGTTCAAGATCAGAAGGTTAGTGGTCACTGGAGGTCATTTGGTGTTCAAGGTCACAAGATTAGAGGTCGCTGGAGGTCATTTGGTGTTCAAGGTCACAAGGTTAGGGGTCCTTTTGAGGTCATTTGGTGTTTAAGGTCACAAGGTTAGGAGTCTCTGGAGGTTATTTGGTGTTCAAGCTAACAAGGTTAGGAGTTGCAGTAGGTCATTTGATGCTCATGTCACAAGGTTAGGGATAGCTTGAGGTTATTTGGTGCTCAAGGTCACAAGGTTAGGGGTCACTGGAGGTCATTTGGTGTTCAAGGTCACAAGGTTAGGGGTCGCTGGAGGTCATTTGGCGTTGAAGGTCACAAGGTTAGGAGTCGCTGGAGGTCATTTGGTGTTCAAGGTCACAAGGTTAGGAAGGCCGAGAATATCATGGATCGACAACGCCCTGAAATGGACTGGGCTTGCGGATGCTGGCCTAATGAACCCAGTACGCGACAGAAGACAGTGGGCAGTGAGGGTACATTCATGTAGCCAACCGTCGCAAAGTGACGACGGGATGTGACATGACGTGACATGGCTTCAAGCTGGGAGCCTCCTTGCATCCTTTCACTGCTTTAGGACAGCCTTATTTTCTCATGGTCTCTCGCACTGGGAGTGCCTCTGATTGGTATAGCCCTGTGAGCGGTGCTATATAAATTTTCTTGGGGTTTCTCACACTGGGAGTGCTTCTGATTGGTGTAGCCCTGTGAGCGGTGCTATATAAATTTACAGATACAATACAATTATAATAATACGATGCATCATTCTTCTTGCTTACTTGTTGGCTACAGTACACTTACATTTGTGGGGCGCGGTGGTGTAGGGGTATGTTCGGTGCCTTACAGCCAGAGGGTTGTGGGTTCGAATCCACCTCAAGCCGCCGCGTAGGGACCCTGGGCAAGTCCTTCACTCGCAATTGCTCATGCGCTTCGGCGTGAAACTCCGATTCAGTGTCCACACTGTAGTCGGGAGCGCCTCTGACTAGAAATCTTGAAGGGCGCTATAACAAGTATACATACATGCATACATACATACATACATACATACATACATACATACATACATACATACATACATACATACATACATACATACATACATCTGCTAGTTGTTTACGCTGTAGATACTGGACGTCGCTGCGGAACCTGGTTGCCTCTTTGCTCAACAGTATGCGTTCGATTGTCAGCCTCCTGCTGCTGCTCTTCCTCTTCATCATCATCTTTGCTCTGCTCGGAATGCAGCTCTTTGGCGGCAAATTCAACTACGACGACACAGTGGAAAAACCGCAGACGAATTTTGACTCTTTCTACGACTCTCTGCTCACCGTCTTCCAGGTTTCTCATTACAGACTGTTTGGTATTGCATTGTATAATTCTAGTGCTTTATTGTATTCTATTCTATTTATGGACTTCTAAAGCACCTGTCGTCATCGTAATCGTAATCGTAAATTTATATAGCGCCACTTCAAAAGAAACTCCTTAGAGCCGCTCCCGACCTGATAACACCAAACCACGATCGAAAAGAATGGTTTTCAAACGCTTGCGGAAAAGGGGCAAAGACAGACCGAGAAGTTCATTACGGAGGTTGCTAGGTAACCTGTTCCAGAAGGAAGGACCGACCACAGCGAAGCTTTTGTGGAGCGCCGTGGAAGTTGTTGCCATTACGTCTTCTAACCGTTACCTTTTCATGCTTTTCCTAAGTGGTATTTGCTGTTTGGTTACAGATTTTAACAGGTGAAGATTGGAATGAAGTGATGTACATTGGTATTAAGGCGTATGGCGGAATGCACCAGTTTGGTGCACTCGCTTGCCTTTATTTTGTCATTCTCTTCATCTGTGGTAACTGTATCCTTTTCAGACACTCTTTCGCTACCATTACTGGTATTGGTAATGATAATTGTAAATTTATATAACAAGAGAGACTCATCATATAATTATTATAATTATTATATTATTGGACATCTTCATCTTTATATATTTTGTATATTATTATTATTATTATTATTTTTTATTTATTTTTTTTCCCCGAGGTACATAATTATGATCCCTCAGGATTGCAAAAATTAGGGGGGCGCGTTGTTCTGGAATGGCTAATCTTCACAGATGGATTGGTGGGTTAGGAAAGTGCTAGAAAAAGCAACTGCGTTGAAGCGCTGAATAGTCATTGATAAGCGCTGAAAAAGAAAAGTTGTCTCTCTATTGTCTCCAGAAGTTTGGGCAAGTCGGTAGCCGAGAAGGTTGATTAAAGCAAGGCCTTCTTGGTTCTTATTATTATTATTATTATTATTATTATTATTATTATTATTATTATTATTATTATTGTTATTGTTATTATCGACCTCCCTCTCCTCTTCCCCTCCCCTCTCTCTCTCCGTACACGCGTGCATTGTGTAACATTTTGTGTCGCTTCCTAGCGTATTGACTGGTACTCATCCGGCTGCGTAACAGGAATATTGACTTCCATTTTCTCTTCTATTATGTATATAATTATTAATATTATTACTAATATGGCAACATTTATTATTATTATTATTTTTTACTCGAAGTACTTACAAGTACTTACATCGCAAGAGAGGACATCCTTCATGCTGCCTTTTGTTTAATCAAATTGTTTAAAAGTGGTTTTGCTAATCGATGCATCCTTAATTATATTTAGTTGTGCATGCAATTTATAATCTACTACTGTTATAGTTTATTTAAAAAATTTATGTAATCGTTGTATTCAATGCAGTGCATGTAGGTAAGTGAGTAAGTAAGTAAGTATATTCTTTAACGAGAAGCACTAGCAAGCCACATCACTGTACATGGGAAGCTTAATGCATTAAAACAAACAAAAAATGTGTGCTTATCAGATGCAAATATAGGCTATTTACTTACTTACTGAGTTTTTTCCGTTGACTGCTAATGACAACAGACATCTTGTTGAATGTCTTCCTTGCCATCGCTGTCGATAACCTGGCTGAGGATGATGGTGACGATAAGGAGGGCGAGGGGGAAAACCAGGAAGTGGTCGAGGTTGGAAAAGAGGCGGTAAAGGAAGAGAAGGTATTTGCAGTTTACATCTAGTCAAGTTACATAATTATTGCTATTGCTATTGATTCATTGGTTATAGTAAACAATTAGAAAATAAGCAAAAAGTTAAGTTACATAATTATTGCTATTGCTATTGATTCATTGGTTATAGTAAACAATTAGAAAATAAGCAAAAAGTTAAGTGATGTGGACACTCGTTAGGTATCTTTTTTGACTTGGCTAAGGCCTTCGACGCGGTCAATCATGGGATTCTATTGAGTAAATTGGAAAGATATGGTGTACGAGGTAACCAAATCCAATGACTTAAAAGTTACTTAGAATGCCGTTCACAATTTGTCTATTGCAATGGCTCTCTCTCTCTCTCTGATCTAAAAGCTATCAAATTTGGTGTACCACAAAGGTCCAACTTAGGCCCCTTGTTATTTCTAATTTATACGAATGACCCCCAATGTTTCTTCAAAATTGTACTTTATTCTGTTTGCAGATGACGCAAATATCTTCTATTCGGTATTCCCACAGTTCTCTGGAAACCCTAGTTCAAATAGTAAATAAGAAACTCACACTGGCAGCAAATTGGTTCTGTGCCAATAAACTTACACTTAACGAATTATATCTTATTCAGGTCTCACAGGAAACCTTGTCCCTTGCAGTATCCTATACTAAGCACTAATCGTGACTAATGGATCTCCGTCTTCAGAGTTGAGTCCACAGAACTGGGAGTCTATGTTGATCAGCATCTAACATGGACAGTGGCGGATCTAGGCTATTATTTTGGGGGGGTGAATTCGCCTTGAGTGGAGAGTTGCTCGCGCCGAAGGCGCGAAGCCCCTTACGATTAGGGGTTTGGGGAGCGTCGTAAGCTCCCCCAGCGGGGTCTGGGGCGGTTTCTTTTGGGGCGGAGCCCCAGACGCAAACGCATTTTGCAGCATTTGAGATCAAAGGAGGCTGTTTTTGGCAATATATTTCGGGGATTATTCAATCATATAAATGTATGAAAAATTGAACATAATACGGTTCAAAAGTAAATTACGTTCATTGAAAACAAGCCACATTATTTCACATAAAAAACCTTTAATCAATATGTCTGACAATTAGTCCATCAACACACTTATACTGCACTGGTCAAAATAACAAATCATTAGTTTCAGACCAAACTGAAGTACTGCCAAAAACCGTTCTCTTTAATTTCGCGGTCTATTCTCTTTTTATTTATGCCATCGACGACGATTCGACGTACATAGGCGCCGAGTTGACCCCGAAAGTGGCAGGGCCCAAAAAGGGGCATCTGTCCCCCGAAGTCTTTGGGCCCTGACACTTTCGACAACGCTTTGTAGAGTATTTACTGCCAATTGGAGCCTGTTTTGGACACTTGATTTAGGTCCCCTAACAAATTTTTCTTCTCGTTAATATGCATACCATGTAGGCCTACTTAAGTCATGCATAGAAATGTGAAAATAATATGGTAATAATAATTCGATCCCACAATAACTTTAGCAATTAACACTTAAAATTTCTCAACCAACCATAGGCGGCTAGGCCATAGCCTATAGTTCGATGGAGCATTTGCTCAAAGGCTTCTATGATTTAGACGACTATGGAGTATGGACCCAAAGTCAAAGAAGTCTGCAATTTCGTGCATAGGCGGAGACTTGCCGCTTAAGTTGGGTAGGACGGATTATGGATGCGTGCCCGAATGAGGCCGGTGAGGGTCGGTTAGGGTCAGTTTTTATGGTCGTGAGTGTCAGTGTGAGTGTCAGTGTTGGAATTACAGTAGTCTTTAGATAGTTGTTGTGGTCGGATAACAGCGTCGGCTCGATCTTTTTACTTTTTATGGACAATTGGGGGGGATCGCCCCCGTCGCCCCCCTTGGATCCGCCACTGAACATGGAAGGACCAAATAAAAATGTATCTAAAAAATTGCTAAAAATACGTGGATCATAGCGCGTACTGCATACCTCTTACCTCCCTCTATTCACATAAAGTTATATTGTTCACTTGTGTATCCGTACATCGCATACTGTAATCTGATATGGGCATCCACCTATACCACTAGACTGCATTGACTGATAATACTGCAGAAAAAGGGTGATTCGTATAGTGGCTGGTACTGCATATGGATCACATACCACACCAATATTCTACAATCTTAACATATTAAAATTTGAACAAATCAAGCTCTATCAATCTGGTGAATTCATGTACCGCTATGACCACGGCTTGCTTCCTCCTGTTTACAAGGAATTTATTAATTGACTTTCCTGTGTTATTCTTTAAGGTGGCAGAGAATGGTGACAACGGATATGCAACGGAGGTGGATAAGAGTGGAGACGATGTGGAGAAGAACGGAGAACCTAAAAGGTTCCTGGCTATAAATGATTTTGAACAACCAAATTTTTAATGGGGTTTTAAACAACCAATGTAATTTATGTAATGTAATTGAACATTTATATAGCGCTTCTTAAAGATATCTACACAGAGGTGCTCTCTGCGCTATATGATGTTAAATGTCATTACGAACGAGTACATTGCATCAGTTAGCAAAACTGATGTAGTATGTACTTCATAAATGGCTCCCACTCCACTTGAAAGTAATAATCATTAGAAAAGTGTTATTGGGAGAATGTTGTGCTCATACTGATTTCTTATTTTGTATTACTTGATGTCTGTACATTGGAGTGCGAATCTTGTGCAACCGGTTCAATAAAGAATATACTTACTTTCTTACTTACTTAAATATATAAATAATTTCACACGACCAAATTTTTTAATATTTCTATATATTAAATAGGGAAAATGCCACATTTTCTTGGCCATGCAATGCAATTGGATGAGTAGCAATGGAAGAAAAAAAATGGCATATCCAGTTGTTTCAATTATTATTTTATTGTTTCATATGAGGTCTTCATGCTAATAACCATAACCATAACCATCATTTTATTGAACCAGCAGGAATTATTCAGTTGATATTTCATACATGAATGTTCGATTGGCTACAATAGGGACAAAATAATGTTCTGTTGACTTTATAAAAACACTTGAGATTGTTTCTAGGGGCCGTCCATGAATGACGTCACGCGCCTAGGGGGGGAGGGGGGTCGGAAATTTGTGACGATGTGTGACATGGGGGTGGTGGTCTGAGAAGTGTGACGTCACACCAGGTCTATGTTATTAAATTTAACAATTAACAACAACTTAATTTTAATAATAACAGCACTAATTTTGAGGATTACAATTTTTTTAAATTATTTTAATGTATACGGGCACCATTATTAATATTTTTTTAATTATTTCAATATTTGGTCACCGTTAGATTTTAAAATATTCATGCTTTCCCTATTTGTTCCATGAAGGAGCATTTTGCTTCGCCATGGAAATTTGGGTTTTGGGGTCAGAGCTTTGTGACGTCATTTTCAGAGGGGGGTGTTACTTTTTGTGACGAAGTATGACGAGAAGGGGAGGGGGGTTAAAAATCGGCCAAAATTGCGTGACGTCATTTATGGACGGCCCCCCTACCTAGGATCAACTGACTATAGGTCTAATTAATCAAATAGATTTGGTTTGGAAGTTTAGAATTAGATTGGTTTGGGTTTGCTTTCTAATTACCAATTAGTCGTTTTAATGCAAATTTGGTTTGTTTTTTGCGAATACAGTGCTGATGATTTGAATCCGGTGAAAATTGCAATTCTAGACACAGTGGACACAGTTGAGATCCAAAAGGAAAAAGAGGAAGGTTTGTGGATTCATAGTTTCCCCAGTCATTTTAAAATTACACAGAAATCTGGAAATATATCAAGCAAACTGGAAATTGCTGTAACAAATGTGACACAAATGTAACGTGTGTGCTTATCAGATGCAAATAGAGGTTATTTTATTACTTCCTTACTTACTTACTCACATACTTATTGTATTCAGACATTTACAAAGCGCCTCTAGTTGGGTGAACCGTTCAGAGATGCTCCCAGTGTGTAAGGCCACAAGAGAAGAAATAGATTTTAATGGGGGAAGGTTACCAACTAGAATTTGAGAGCGAGTAGATGGAGACAGCACATTCCAAAGAGAGGGACCAATTGAGGCAAAGGACCAGGACTGACACATAGCTGTTCTAGTATGAGGAACTGAAAAATCAAGTCTGAAAAGCGGAATAATAATAATAATAATGATAATGGAATGGACGATGCTAGGACACTGAAAGAGGCCGGAGTAATACATCTGCTAGATATTTCGGGGCAAGACCCTATTGTGCCTTGAAGATCAGAATAAGGATTTTGAATTTAATGCGTGCAGAGAGAGGGAGCCAGTGCAGTTGTTCAAACATGAAGGTAGAAATGTGAGAGTAGCGTAGTAGGCATGCTATTAATCCGGCGTCTGCATTTAGGACTGACTGCAGAGGTGAAAGACGAACCTTGGGAAAACGTTACTTACTTACTTACTTGCATTTGCACCAATGACTAAAGATAGGTGAATTTTTAGTCATTTGTGCAAATGCAAGTAAGTAAGTAAGTAGGATAGAATTTTCCCTGTTTGGAATACTTGTCCAGATTGCCGAAAATTTTTACTTATCAGACCATTATTATATCCCACAGATTTGGAAATTTATGCACTGGCTTGAAAATTTATTGGTAAATTAAAGACTTTATTGATGGCTTACAAATTTTTAGACTGAACTATGAATTTGAAATTTATTGATTAAATTAACTATTGATGGAAAATTTTGGATAGCTGGTTCTAAGTTGCAAAGTTGGTCCAATGCTACAGGAGAGGAAGAAGAACATGAAGAAGAACACGAGGATGAGGAAGATGATGACAAACCGAGAGTTGGAGCCAGACCTCGAAGACTGTCTCATGTGAAAACGAAAGTGAAGCCAATTCCAAATGCCTCCTCATTTTTCATCTTCAGTCCAACAAACAAGTAAGCCTTCATGGGGCTCATGTAAGACGCTATATAAATGGCCACATGCATACATATATACATACATACTTGCATACATACATTACCTACATACATGAATGCATACATACATGTAAACCAAAGTGTGGTTATGCAGTTTGATAACTAAAGAATATACTTACTTGCTTATGCATACATATATGCATACATACATACATACAATAGCGTGGTAGGCGTCCTATTTATATTTTTACAATACAATACAACACAGTACAATACAACTGGGGCGCGGTGGTTTAGGGGTATGTTCGGTGCCTTGCAGCTGGAGGGTTGCGGGTTCGAATCCACCTCAAATTCGCCGCGTAGGGACCCTGGGCAAGTCCTTCACTCGCAATTGCTCATTCGCTTCGGCGTGAAACTCCGATTCAGCGTCTACGCAGTAGTCGGGAGCGCCTCTGAATGGGAATCTGGTAGGGGCGCTATAACAAGTGTTCAAAAACAATACAATACTTGACATACATACATAGTATATTGTTTTTCCGTTTCCGGGTTTCTGAGTACAGTAGAGTTTTGTTCAGTTTTGTTTATTGTTTTTTTCTTGTCTCAATCGGTTGTCTATTTTTTTGCCAGGTTTCGTGTTATGTGCCACAAGATCTGTACTCATTCCTACTGGTGCAATTTCATCCTCTTCTGCATCCTTGCTAGCAGCGTAACACTGGCAGCTGAGGATCCACTCAAGTCAAAGTCACCAAGGAACATTGTAACAATACTATTGTTTTATTATAATTATTATTTTATTATTATTATTTTATTATTATATTCTTTATTATTATTATTATTTTATTATTATTATTATTTTATTATAATTTTTTATAATATTTTATTCAATTCAAACTGACAAACCGCAGTATTATTACATGAAATAGTAGGAACACATGATAACAAATTAAACAAGAGTCGATTTTATAACTGTATGGCAGCCTGTTAGGCGCTGATCCGTCCTACTGCAGCTTGTTTTACTGTCACCCTGAGGAAGTGGAAGGCTGTGTCAACCTCATGGGGCTAGCGGGTATCGAACCGTGTCCTTCTGTTCTTTGTGCCAGTGTATTACCATTCAACTATCACCCCACCTTCTGTAGCGCCCTTGTCTTAATGTGCAAGGCATGAACTGATTGTTTGTCCTTCAAGTGAAACCAAGAGAGATGTACATACAGTCACAATCCAATTGGATAAGAAAGAATTATCGCTTTTTTAAAGTTTTGATAGTGTCAGCATAAATTAAAACGTAAGTTTAACATGAAAGTCTTTAATTAATAGACACTTTAGTATTTTATCTTAGCCGATCTTATGCGTCAAATTATTATTAATAAATGAAATAATGAAAGAATGACGGCCATTGCTGGATGATATCTCTGATAATTCTTTCAATATTTTTTCCAGATTCTCAAATACTTTGAATACTTTTTCACGAGCGTGTTCACGCTTGAGCTCACACTGAAGGTTTGTTGGCTTAATATTTTGAGTTGTTCAAGCTTTTTGTATATGTTTAATTGATTAATTGAATAAAGCAAGTTCTGATTAGTTTTTGTGAGAATTTGACAGATCTGTGTGAAATCCTTATTGTTTTTTTTATCAATGCAAGTAAATTTCAGGAAGATCCGGAAATTTACTTGCATTGATAAATTGAAATTAGATAATTGAAATTACGTAATTGAAATTACATAGTTTAACTTAATTGAACTTACTTGAAATTACGTAATTTGTCATTTGTAATTCCATTGCATGTATTTTGTAAGTTGAAATTATATTTCATGTCCCAAACTAATTTGCAATTTGTAATTCAATTGGACATTTTTCGACTAATTTGTCTATCCCTTAAAAGGGGCCATATAAATCTCTGATTACAGTTAGCCTACAATTAAAACGTTTGTAACTTAATGTTATTATTACACAATGCACGTGTGGTTCTGTTTAATCAATGCACGCCTCGTTAACTAGTTAATCCATTCAATTCTGGAAGACAACCATTGAGGTAAAAATTGCTTTTTATTGGGTTTTGTGTATCCAGTGTCATGTGAATTGTAATGGGGTGTCTTCGTATTTTAGGTGATATCATACGGTGTCATCTTGCACAAGGGATCTTTCTGTCGAAGTGCGTTCAATCTTCTCGATTTGTTGGTCGTTGCCTTTGCTCTGGCGTCGTTTATGTTTGAGTAAGAGTCCTTAAATTTTCAAGTTAACTTGTGCGAAAACATGAAAATTTGTAACATTTTGACTTTTAACATGCCCTTGCTCATATTATGTATGACTTCCCGGCATGGTGGGGGTATAAGAATACAAAAGGATGAGATAAGATGGATCCATGGTCTGGTAGGACGAAAAGAGAGGTATTCCTCCCCCTCTGCTCTGGCTGTGGGTAATAATAATCTTCGTTTATTAATTCAAACTGACACTGCAGTATAATTACAAGTCACAGTATGAACGCATGATTACAAGTTATTACAAGAGTAGAATTTAACTGTATTGCAGCCAGGCACGGCACCCATCTGTCCCACTGCTCATTTTACCAACGCCATCTGGCGAATGAAAGGCTGAGTCGACCTTTGGGAGGATTGACTATGCAGAGGCTACTGAATAAACGAATATTGATTGATTGATTGATTGATTGCTTAGCATTGTGCTTTTTAAAAATTGCTTAGCAGTGGTAACACATTGAGCCACTAAAGCTATGCTTATATGCTTATAGGCGGAAGGCCAAGTCACCAGCATGCAGTTGTACATGTCTATGAATATTCATTATATTTTAGCTCATGAATATTTATACGGATGTGGATGTGCTTGATCGTTTTTAGCAAAGAAGGGATGAGCGTCATGAAGATCCTTCGAGTTCTTCGAGTCCTAAGGCCTCTGAGAGCTATCAATCGAGCCAAGGGTCTCAAGGTCAGGGTCGTTTTGAGTCAGTTAAGGTCAAGTATGTACGTATGCATGCATGTATGTGTGTATGTATGTATATATGTGCGTATTATGCATTTATGTATGTATCCAGTGTTGGGTAAACTCACTCAAGAAATGAGTTAAATCAAAACTCAACTCATGCACCTCAAAATGAGTTTAAACTCAAACTCAACTCATCCTAAGTGAAATGAGTTAACTCAAACTCAGTTGTTTAATGAGTTAACTCATCAACTCACACATCTCATACCAGCACGTTCTAATCGAACGTTGTACAAATACACAGTTACCAGGAAATGGTATCATCGGTTTATTATTACTAGTATAACTGTTATTATTATTAATGGGATAATGGATAAATCAGGTTATTACTACTGAGTCAAAGTAAACACCACAGTCCACATGTTTCACATCTCAAACATGACTGGTATTAGCTTTAAGCAGAAGTTTTTCAAAGTTGGTGTGTGACAGCCTGTTCCGATATAAAAAAAACCCGGCTTGTTTCAACATAATCTGTGCCAAGTGAGTTGAGTTTAAAATAATTGAGTTATAACTCAAACTCACAGAAAATATGAGTTAAATCAAACTCATAACTCACAGTCTTTAAGGTGAGTTAACTCAAACTCATAAATCACAGCAAGTGAGTTAACTCGTGAGTTTAAACTCATCTGAGTTAACTCATACCCAACACTGTATGTATCATGTATATAATTATGTATGTATTATGTATGTTGAAATATATTTCAACATATATATATATGTACATGTATAGGTGTACATATAATGTATACCTACACATGTGCATCTTTAAGAGTCTAGAGAAAACCATACAGAATGGGTTCTGTTGCACTCCGCCTAGTGCCTACAGTTCACACCACAGTGTTCATTACTAACTTAAAGACTCTTATGTAGCCGTGGTTGGACTGGGAGCACTCCTGAGTTGATTAGGGCACGGTGGCCAACTGGTTAGAGCTGTCGGCCTGTTACGCGGAGAGTACGGGTTCAAGCCTCGCCCGAGGCAGTGACTATGTCGGGACCTTGAGAAGTCCTTCACTCGCAATTGCTCTGCAATATAATTGAATCTGCGACATCGTCGTGTGTCCACTTCTGACCTTTGGAAGGAGGGCAATATCAAAGTACAGTTATATTGTATTGTATTGTATAGATTACCTTGAAGGGGCACTATATAAAACTTCGTAATAATAATAATAATAATAATAATAATATGTTTGAATTTATGTAGATACATATGTAGTGCCTTTTGAAAAGTTTTCAAAGGTTTTATTTCTGTAAGTTGATACGTTGAAATGACTGTTCCTTTATCCGGGGAATACAGTATTTACAGTTTTGTTTACGATTACTCTGCATACGTGTTACGTTATGTGTTATGTTACAGCACGTTCTGCAATGTGTGATTGTTGCCATTAAGACCATCTACAACATTATGCTCGTCACATTTCTCCTCGAGTTCATGTTTGCTGTAATCGGAGTTCAGCTTTTTAAGGTTCATAGAATTCATGTTCTTCTGAGATTTAAATTTGTAGTATGTGCTTTAATCTAATCAGAGAAATTCTACAGCACAGTTTTTATAATACACATAGCGTCAAACATAGCGTTAAAAGAATTTTCATCAACATTAGTAAACTCAAATACCATGACTATCGATACAGACAAAAACAAGATTTAAAGTAAACTTTTATTTAACCCTCAAATAGGCAATATCTTCATCGATTCCCCCATAGACTATAATGACTATTACTAGATGTTAGTGTTGAGTCTATGTCAACCTTTAGCATATTAAACGAATATTGATTGATTAAACAGTGGACACATAGACTGCAAAAAACTGTGTTCAATAATCAATTCATTTTGACAGAAGCTGCAAAGATTCACGAGAACCCATGGACTGGAAGACAGGCTATTGTAGTTGCAGTATTGCTTATTTATATAGCGCTTGTTAAAGGACAGATTATAATTATCGTTATTATTATTAATTAATTAAATTTGTAACGTGCGCACGACTGATTGATTGATTAGGTTCTCCTAAGAACTTTACATAGGCTGACGATTTCTTTTCGCTTATTTTCTAGGGAACTTTTTTCTACTGCACCGATCCATCAAAGCTATCTGAAGAGGATTGTCAGTAAGTCAATTTTTTAAGCTCGATCTGATGAGGCTAGGTTTTCTGATATCTCGAACTATCTCTGTTATCTGTGGCATTTTCTGATATCTCAAACTATCTCTGTTATCTGGCATTTTCTGATATCTCGAACTACTACGGAACTAGCTCTGTTATCTGTGGCTTTTCTGATATCTCGAACTATCTCTGTTATCTGTGGCATTTTCTGATATCTTAAACTATCTGTGTTATTTATGGCATTTTCTGATATCTCAAACTATCTCTGTTATCTGTAGCATTTTCTGATATCTTAAACTATCTGTGTTATTTATGGCATTTTCTGATATCTCAAACTATCTCTGTTATCTGTGGCATTTTCTGATATCTTAAACTATCTGTGTTATTTATGGCATTTTCTGATATCTCAAACTATCTCTGTTATCTGTAGCATTTTCTGATATCTTAAACTATCTGTGTTATTTATGGCATTTTCTTATATCTCGAACTATCTCTGTTATCTGTAGCATTTTCTGATATCTCAAACTATCCCTGTTATCTATGACATGTTTCGACAAACCTTCCAACTTCATGTGCTGCTTGTGAATATGCTAGAGCGTCAGATCCAGTCCGTCTTTAACTGTGCAGCTCTAGTCATAACCACCTAGCCGAATATGTTTGAGTAATGCTACACTGGCTTCCCGTTGCAAAGTGCATGACATTCAAGACCATCATGCTGACACGTGACTCAACTGTTGGCACTGCTCCGCATACATCAGAGAGCCCTGTGTTCCAGTCTCCAGTCAGGTAGGTTGGCGAACATTGCGCTCTGTGGCCTATGGAGATGTGCAGGTTACACGCTGTCGGACTTAACCATGCACGCATCGTGCCTTATCGTGTGTTGGACCGTCCCCCACTGCACTTACATACAGTGGCGGCGCCAGGATTTCAGGTTTGGGGGGGTTGGTTAAAGCTCAAAAAGCAATGGTAAGTTATTCCCATTGGGATGTGACGACCTTTTTTTGGGCTTAAAACCTTTCCTTTGGGGGCTGAACTGCAGTTAGGGGGGGGCTAAGCACCCCTAGCCCCCCTCTGGCGTCGCCACTGCTTACATACTGTTGCCTTTGACTCTGCTGTGTAACATACATTTGGTGACTGTCTTAAAACACACTTGTTTAGATCTGATAAATAGTCAGAGATAAAAGACCTCTGTGAGGTACCTGAAATGTGCAAGATTTAGAGTTTTCATACATACTTTTTCAAATTGTTTACCCCTTCTACCATCCAAACACGACGCCGCTGGAGCAGGTTCACGGCACTCACTCAGATTGGGAAACGCTGCTACTTTGTGTTTTCTGGTTGACTTAAATGGAAATCATTTGCCATTTCCAGGGGAGATTTTCTTTCCTTTGAGGGTCGTGAAGTTGACGATCCAGAGATCGTTCCTCGTTCCTGGGAAAACAGGGACTTCAACTTCGATGACGTCAGCAAGGGCATGCTCACACTCTTCACAGTGGCGACCTTTGAGGGCTGGCCAGAGTGAGTTAACATAGCATAACTTGGCGTGGCCAGAGTGAGTTAACATAACTTGACATGGCCGGAGTGAGTTAACTTAACATAACTTGACATGGCCAGAGTGAGTTAATGTAACATAACTTTTATATTTAACCCCGAGTGAGTTAACATAACTTGACATGGCCGGAGTGAGTTAACTTAACATAACTTGACATGGCCAGAGTGAGTTAATGTAACATAACTTTTATATTTAACCCCGAGTGAGTTAACATAACTTGACATGGCCGGAGTGAGTTAACTTAACATAACTTGACATGGCCGAAGCGAGTTAACGTAACATAACTTTTATATTTAACCCCGAGTGAGTTAACATAACATGACATGGCTGGAATGAGTTAACAGAAAATGATATGGCCGGAGCGAGTTAACGTAGCATGACATTGCCGGAGTGAATTATCGTATTGTAGCAAAAACAATATCCTAATTTTTTCAAATCCTGAGGGATTACATATTGTATTGTATCTAATAATTTATAAAGTGCCTCTCACAAAATAACTATTCAGAGGAAGCCCCAGGGTAAAAGAAAAGCCTTTAAAGAGGAGATGAGGAGAAACCAGTCATTAGTTTAGCCTTTAGTTAGGGGTACCTCAGGTTAAAAAAAATAATAGTAATCATAATCATGACGATGGTGATGATGACGATAATGTTAATAACTATACTATTAGTAACGATGACAATAATAATGATAATAATAATAGTAATAATAATAATAACATTAATAATAATGTAATGATAGTATTAATGTTGGCTTTGTTCATGCCTGTGTATTAATAATAATAATAATAATTATAATAATAATAATTAATAATAATAATTAATAATTATAATAATAATAATTAATAATATTATTATATTATTATTATTATTATTATTATTATTATTAATAATAATATAATGATAGTATTAATGTTGGCTGTGTGTTTAGCCTGATGCGTCAAGGCATTGATTCAAGGGATGAGGATAAAGGCCCAGTGCAGGGTTCGCGACCTTTCATCGCAGTCTTTTTCTTCGTCTACATCATCATCATCGCCTTCTTCATGGTCAACATCTTCGTCGGTTTTGTTATCGTTACATTCCAGAAGGAGGGAGAGCAGGAGTACAAGAACTGTGAACTGAATAAAAACCAGGTTTGTACTGATTGAAGATCAGCAGTCAGTGACATTTTCTCACAATGGCTAAAGACCTATTGACAGAGGTGAAATTCTGTCTCTGTGGGTCAGAAAACTATTGTCAGCGGACCAGAAATGGCCCGCAGGCCGGCTTTGATACTCCTGATATAACTCCTCAAGCTTTCCTTTCAAACTAAAGTCCCGACTTTCCGCGAAGTCTTACACTGATCCATCTTATCTGCCAACTCTTAACATGAACATAACCCACTGTAACAGCCTCTCTGTCGTTTTCACTCTATACTTATGGCAACCGAATTTATTCACATGTGATCTCCGGTCGCCCTCGGACTTGACGCAGCATTTGTGAATTAGCTGGTGCCTTGTGCCTTAGCTTTTAAGTAGCACCTCAAAATGTTCGAGATTGCGATTGCGTAAAAAGCGTTGATATTAGTTTCTGCATGATGTCTGCATTTTAGCGAGAGTAAACGTAAAAACTACATTTATGGTGCTAAACAAACTGTTTACGTTACACTATATTTCTGTGAAGTAGCTTGTGGTGTAAGGTGCTATATAAGTTGTTTGCATTACATTAACCTTAAGTTATAAATGTTTGAATACAATACAATTAACCTTAATTTACATTACATTTACATTAATCGTAACATTAATTTCCGTTTCAGAGGAAATGCATAGAGTTTGCACTGAAGGCTAAGCCACAGCGGAGGTACATCCCCAAAGGCGTCATGCAGCACAAAGTCTGGTGGCTGGTCACTTCCCAGGGATTCGAGTATCTCATATTTGTGCTCATTCTTATCAACACGCTGACGCTAGCGATGAAGGTACACCTCGTGTCGTTTCACAGTTAAACACTAAATTTTGTCTGTCTTCTCTAAAGAGTCAAAAAACTGGTTTGTCTGTCTGTGTGTCTGTCTGTGTGTCATGTCTGTCTGTGTGTATTTGTCTGTCTGTGTGTATTTGTCTGTCTAGTTGTTCATCTGTCTGTCTCTCTGTCAGTGTGTATGTATGTATGAATATAGTTTTGATTTTGACATCATTGGTTGATTCAGATGGAGTTTTGTGTTAAGTTTCTTCGAAGTGAATTGATTGAAATGATTGAATTGTATTGAACTGAATTGAATCAGTTGTGAATATAATTTATTGAAGACGCTATCATGTAGTGAATCAGTGGAAAATGAATTAGATTGATGAAATTAGATCACATGACGAGATTTAAGTATATCCTTATTTATCTTGTAGTATGTGCTTTGAGTATCTTCTTAATATGTGTTTTGTGTATTTTGGAGTACTTGCTTTGTTTATCTTGGAGTACTTGCTTTGTTTATCCTGAAGTATGTGCTTTGTGTATCTTCTTAATATGTGTTTTGTGTATCTTGGAGTACTTGCTTTGCTTATCTTGGAGTACTTGCTTTGTTTATCATGTAGTATGCGCTTTGTTTATCTTGGAGTATGTGCTTTGTATATCTTCTTAGTATTTGCTTTGTTTATCTTAGATGATGTGCTTTGTTTATCTTGTAGTATGTGCTTTGTTTATCTTGAAGGATGTTCTTTATTTATCTTACAGTATGTGTTTCTTTATCTTGCAGTTTTACAAACAAAATGAAATGTACATTTATGCACTCGACATTTTGAACATGATCTTCACAGGAGTCTTTGCGGTCGAGTTCATTCTGAAGCTCTATGCTTTCAGAATCAAGGCAAGTCTGATCATGAGTGGTAATTTATACAAACTCGCTTGTGCTTGGCAAAGTGGTCTCTTTATTATACTGAATTTTATTATTATTATTATTATTATATTATTATTATTATTATTATTATTATCATCATCATCATCATCATCATCATCATCATCATCATCATCATCATTATCATTACAGCAATTTTATATAGCGCTCCTTCAAGGTTGCCTACTCGGGAGTGCTCCCAGCCCGACCCTAGTCGAACAGAACGGTCTTAGGGCAGTGAAAAACGAGACAGTTTCCAATAGGTATTTGACGAAGCGTAGTCCATTCCAGGTCGCTGGGCCAGCCGCGGAGAAGGCACGGCGCTGTCTAATAACAGTCCACGAGCAGAGGTATGTATTGGTAATCTCACCAATTTGTTCTGTTACAAAGGGGTGCCCAATAGTTAATGTACATGTACTGGACTACCAACCCGAAGATCAAGGGTTCAAACCCTGCTAGGGCAGAAAGATGTTTCAAATTTATTTGCACCGGTTGTACTTATAATGAACTCTGCTATAGGCACAACTTAAAAATCTTTACTTTTCCTCATGCATGGATGGCTTTAATGTCACCTATTTTGGTGTATCTTTAGCAACAACATAATTTGTCTAGATCTGTGTGACACGTAGACGTTGACCGAAATGTGAACCAGGTACTAGGGGCCAGAGTGGTATAAGCTTTTAGCTTTTTCCTGGCTTCCTTTTGCGCAGTGATTGTTGTGTTTCTGTCATGATTTGTACTGCTTTTTGTTTTCTGACGCAATAAATAAATAAATAAATAAATAAAGTGTAGAGAGACCTCTCTTTCTGACATTGTTTGTTAACTAGATGGCCATGTTGATAGGTGCTAAAAAGTTGCTAAACAGTGAGCTATCCAAGTGGTCGATAGTTGTTAAGAAATTATTCTGTTACTTGTAGAACTATTTTGGTGATCCGTGGAATACCCTCGACTTTGTGATCGTTGTTGGTAGCATTGTGGATATCACAATTTCACAGATCATGGTACGAAAATACATAGTAAAACATATGCTGTATCAGTGATAACAATAAATATTTAATTGGTTAAGTTAATAGCTTTGGGGAACATAACTGTATACAAGACTGCATTTCAGTCAACCTATATTACTTTCAGTCCTTGCTGACTCCAATGACCTCTGTGTACTCGACCCATTCTTCTGAGTATCTCATTGTGGCTGTGGATAGGAGTGCCCTTTCTGTTGCTGGCTCTAGACTCTGGAACTGTCTTTCGACAAAAATTCCGCTCTGCAAAGTCTGTTGTGGCCTTCTCATCTCAACTAAAAACTCAGCTTTTCCTTGACCCATTTCCTCCGTAGGCTGTTTCCGTGTCATGTTCGGAGTCCCTTACTGGCTTCGATTCGACTCATCCTGGATTTTGCTTGGATAATGACTGCCTTATAGTGACCATTGACTAATGCCTTGAGCATTGTTATAGTGGTGCTATAGAAGTTCTTAGATTAGATTAAGTAAGATTAGATTAGATTACATCCCGTTCCTATTGCACTGTACCACCTACCTGGGTGTTCATGATGTTGACATTTTCAATGTAAGTTGTGCGGCCCCGGCGTGGTGGGGCTTTGTGGGGGTAGAGGGACGCACAGGTCTTCAGGCAACTATACGGCGACTGGTCCGGTCTCGTTATCTACCGGAATCCTACCAAAGTTTCGAGCAACTTTGCCGAAAAGCAGACTCTAACCTCTTTTCTACCATCATCAGCAACCCTGCACATGTATTACATCAATTACTGCCTCCCGTGAAAACTGTTTCATACTCGCTATGCCCCAGAACCCACAATAGAATAATAGCCTACCTAAGGCAAACTCTCTATCTTGTAAAACATTTGTCACACGGATGCTTTATACTTAATTTTTTTATAATTGATGATCTTATACACCAAAATGCGGTTAGCAGTTGGTTTTTCAATAAAGGATATACTTACTTTACTTACTTACATTCAAAATGTCACTTTGTTGCCATGAACAACAGTATTTGATGTTGCTTGAAAAGTCATCAGTTCGTTAAATCACTGTTTTGAGGTTTATTAATGGCTTCAATCAATCAATCAATCAGTCAGTCAATCAATTGATTGATGTTGCATTGTTTCTAATGCAGAATGACACTGTGATCATCAGCATCAGTTTCTTCCGTCTCTTCCGAGTTATGCGACTCGTCAAGTTGCTGAGTCGAGGAGAAGGAATTCGGACGCTACTTTGGACCTTCATTAAATCATTTCAGGTCGGCTAAGATGAAATTAAATAATCCAATGATATTATTTTTACTAGTTTATAAATTTTTTATTATTTAAAATCCTACCTCTGGTAACAGCATATTAAGTGGTGGTGGTGGTGGTGGTGGTGGTGGTGGTGGTGGTGGTGGTGGTGGTGGTGGTGGTGGTGGTGGTGGTGGTGGTGGTGGTGGTGGTGGTGGTGGTGGTGGTGGTGGTGGTGGTGGTGGTGGTGGTGGTAAGAATAACCCACACCCGACATGGATGATGTTTAGCCGTTCCAGACACATTACTTTTATAATTTCTAAATCCCTGAGGGAATGAAGCAACTCAGGGCAAAAAATATAATAATAATAATAATAATAATAATAATAATAATTATAATAATAATAATAATAATAATAATAATAATAATAATAATAATTATAATAATAATGTATCTGGTTGTTGTAGGCTTTACCATATGTTGCTCTGCTTATTGTGATGTTATTCTTCATCTATGCAGTTATTGGAATGCAGGTAACTATGATAAATTTATGCTTAAAAACCTCACCTGTTCCTATCTGTCCACAGGTCTTTCACTCAAAACTGAAAACACTGCTCTTTTCGTGTGACAGCTAATCGATTAGAATTAGAATTGGCTCTTTATCTAATCAATTAAGTAAGTAAGTAAGTAAGTACCGTATATTCTTTATTAAACCAATTGCATATCCTCTCTCTGGTGTACATACGTCTTAACAACAATCAACTGTCAATATTAGCTATTCGAATAGAATCTAGTCGATTAGTTACCCATCTAAGATACATACGGACAGACATACAGTCAGACATAATGAGCCTAACTAGATGTATTATAGTGAGAACAACAGAGTGTATTAGGCTATTGGGTTTAGCTCATGCCTTCATTCCCAAAAAAGTACAATGAGCTTGCGCCTTGCATGGCTGCAACTTTGTTGATTTGTGTCTTCTGTAATTTATGTTCTTGTGAATTGTTTAATCGCCATAACATGTACATGTACAGTGCAGTGCGTTTGTCAGGCTCTAAATTAAAGAATAAATAAAATAATTATATGTTGAAAATCTGGTAGAAAAGCTTTTCTAAAATGTTGTAGTTACTTGGAAAGGTCGGTCTGAATCCAGACAGAGAGATACATCGTAACAACAACTTCCAGACGTTCTTCAGTGCCCTCATGGTTCTCTTCCGGTCAGTTGCTGACCAGTTCTTGTTCTTTTATCAGAGGCAGACGACGTAATGGCTTATTTATTGTGCTCCTTTTTATTGGTATTGTGGCTTTTAAGATCATTGGCTGAAGCCGAGAGCTGACTGGGCTACAATATCTGAAGAACTTCATATCAGATCAGACAGGAATCATGCAGATTAGACGAAATTGCATTAGAAAGAAGTATGTATCTGCGAAATACTTTCTAATACCTTCTGAGTATTTGAAAGTATCTTTTCCAAGTGGGATCCTGAGTGGCCGAGTGGGTTGGTAGCCTGCTCGTCACGCCGGCGCCCCGGGTTCGCTTCCCGGTCGGGTCGGTTTATCAGAGATTAATTTCTCGGATCTTTACTGCGGGTGGCTCGGTCGCATTATAAACGTGGAGTACAATACAACACACAATACAACACATCACAATACAACTGGGGCGCGGTGGTTTGGGGGTATGTTTGGTGCCTTGCAGCTGGAGGGTTGCGGGTTCGAATCCACCTCAAAGTCGCCGCGTAGGGACCCTGCATGGGCAAGTCCTTCACTGCAATTGCTCATGCGCTTCGGCGTGAAACTCCGATTCAGCGTTCGCGCAGTAGTCGGGAGCGCCTCTGAATGGGAAATCTGGTAGGGGCACTATAACAAGTGTTCAAATACAATACAATTTAAGTATCTTACAAGTTCACTTCTGTGCACCTGTGTTTATCTAGTCTCTATCTGCATCAGTGCTTTTTTTCTAGAAAAAAAGGTTCCGGAACTCAACAAATTCAGAACAATTATAGGGTCATATTTTATGCTAATATTTCTGTTTTATATATATATATATACATGTTTATCAGTATAAATAAACACAGAAAGCACTTACATTAAATTAAAGAATCTAAATAATTTTATATAATTTTTTATTACAAATTTAAATTAAATAAATTATTTTTAATGGCTGAAAAAAGGTACCGGAACGCCGTTCCGGACAGTTCCGGCTGAAAAAAAGCACTGATCTGCATAGTAAATGTCTGTATGTTCTGAGCATTTCCAAATATCAGATTGTCAACTTCCCTTTTCTGCCTGATCTACTTTAAGTTTCTTTAAATGTACTTTCTCTATTCTATCTCTGCCTATAAGTACCTTAACTATGGTAGTGTGTGGCTGTCAAGTCACATTAGCACAGTCCAAGCACTTTTCAAATATTTCTTCTTTAAATTCAACACACAAGAAAACCAATAATACACTTCGATTCAAAGCTCAATACAAGTCTATCTGTGTAACTAATTTCAAATTGCTCACTTCAGCAACTTCATTCGCGTGCCACACATGCGACTATAGGCCTACATGTACACGGCATCGGTACGGCCAGATAATTAAATATGCAAGGCCAGCTACTCAGCCAAGCGCATACGTTGACGAATTATACACACATTATGGCTATGACTAAACACGAGCCTTTGCCTTCATTGGCCCTACACTGTGGAACCAGCTCCCTCCTACTGTCCTACATGTTCCATCTTCTTAACTGGTGTGCCAAGTGCCTCTTTTCGTTGTCTCAAGACCACTTTATTTTCTCTGGATTTCTCACACTGGGAACGCCTCTGATTGGTGTGCGCTGTGAGTGGCGCTGTGAGTGGCGCTATATAAATGTATAGTTACAATACAATGCAAAACACCCACACAACAAATGAATCAAATGAATGCTTATTAAACTAATCAGCTTAGACTCCAACTCAGATCAGCGCCAATGCTCACAGAAAACACGTTCACACAGCTCAGATCCTCCAACTACTTCAGACCAAATGAGATTATTTTTATATTAAATCATACCAGAATATCATAATTCAGAATAGTTGATTAGAATGAATAAGATTTTGTCTAGTAGACTGAGTTGTTTTCCGTCCCTCTGTTTTTCCATCAGGTCGGCAACGGGAGAGTCGTGGCAAGAGATAATGATGGCGTGCGCTGATTCACCAAATGCATGGTGTGACGACCACTCGGATGACGCAGGGAAGCTCTGTGGCAGTTCGATAACAGCTCTACCATACTTTATCTCCTTCTACATCATCTGCTCATTTCTCGTAAGTATGATCGTTTAGTACTTTGGTAAAAAGTGAAGTTTGTCTGGAGAAGGAGATTATTTAGGGAACTGTTCAGGAGTTTATCCAGGGAATTGTTCAGGAGATTATCCAGGGAACTGTTCAGGAGTTTATCCACGGAACTGTTGAGGAGTTTATCCAGGGAACTGTTGTGGAGATTATCCAGGGAACTGTTCAGGAGATTATTCCAGGGAACTGTTCAGGAGATTATCCAGGGAACTGTTCAGAAGATTATTCCAGGGAACTGTTGAGGAGATTGTCCAGGGAACTGTTCAGGAGATTATCCAGGGAACTGTTCAGGAGATTGTCCATGGAACTGTTCAGGAGTTTATCCAGGGAACTGTTCAGGAGATTATCTAGGGAACTGTTCAGGAGATTGTCCAGGGAACTGTTCAGGAGATTATCCAGGGAACTGTTCAGGAGTTTATCCAGGGAACTGTTCAGGAGATTGTCCAGGGAACTGTTCAGGAGATTATCCAGGGAACTGTTGTGGAGATTATCCAGGGAACTGTTCCTGTATCAAGAGTTCATTGTTAAATTAAAAATAAACGAATATTGATTGATTGATTGATTGATTGATTGGTTGATTGATTGATTGATTGATTGATTGATTGATTGATTGATTGATTGATTGATTGATTGATTGACTGACTGGAACCGATGTTGATTATACCCGCCTGTCGACTTTGTTTTGACTGAGCACCTGTGAATGACTGGTTCCTATTACTTGTCTTGTTTGGGCGCTGTAGAAATCTTACGATTACTATTTGAGTCGTTCTTCTTTGTAGATTCTGAACTTGTTCTTGGCTGTCATCATGGATAACTTTGACTACCTAACACGTGATTGGTCAATTCTCGGACCTCACCACTTGGACGAGTTTGTTCGCCAGTGGTCGGAATATGACCCAGACGCAACGTAAGCCTCAACCTAATTAGAATTATTTTAAATGATTTTAGTATCTGTCAATATAGCAAATTGAAATGCGTTCAATGAGAATTGGAAGTATAATCACAAATTTTTATAGCACGACTTCAAGAGAAACTAATTGGAAGCATTCCCGACATAACAATACAAAACCACGATAGAATAGTCTTCAAGCGTTTTAAAAAAAGAGGCAGATGACAGTCAAGAAGCTTGTGTCACCGGTTGGTAGGTAACTTATTTAAGCATGGAAAAGTCTTCCTGACCATGTGAAGAATGCGCCATCTCTGGAGACATTCAAATCACAGCTCAAGACCTATCTTTTTAAACTAGCATATGACTATCATTGATTTTTGGAACTTGTGTGCAGGACAGATGGGCGCCTTGCAGGCTGCCATACAGTTAAATTTGACTCCTGTTAAACTTGTTATCATCTGTTGCTACGATATCATCTAATCTTACTGAGTACTTGTCAGTTTGAATTAATAAACGAATATTAAAAAAGATAGCTAGGCATGACCTAGGTAGGAGTTTGACCTGACCAACATAATAGAAGTTGGCCTGACCTAATTAGGATCCTGTGCTTGTTTTACTCAGTGGTAAAATCAAACATCTGGACGTTGTGACACTTCTAAGGAAGATCTCGCCACCTCTTGGCTTCGGGAAACTCTGTCCTCACAGAATAGCGTGCAAGGTGGGTTTAGAAAATTGTTCATAAACCCTAGAAATATTTCATTTAATCTGAGCTAATCTAATCGTGTCTGTGGTATCAACCGATATTGTACCAGAATCTTCTTTACCATGTACTTTACCTGTTAATATGGAGAAGCCAATACATTACACAACATTGCATTACATTGGCTGTTTGTTTGTGTGGATGTAAATTTATTATACTGCTTATGCATATATATCCACCATCATCTGCCTCAGGCTCCTTATCATTCACCCCTCGGGCTTTCCACTCAAAACTTAAGTATCACCCAGTCAAGAATTCATACCCCAACTCATCTGATCCGTCAACTTCAAATGCTCGACCCAAATGACACCTGCCTTAACATTTGCTCTGCCTCCTCTGATCCTATGGCAACCGGACCTCCTTCGGACTACTCTTTTGGACAACTCCTCTGACTCGACGCAGCGCTCGTGAATAAGCTGGTGCCCTGCGCTTGGCTTTCGAGTGGCGCTTTAGAAGTGTAGAGTTTATGATTACGGTTATAACTGTGCCTAGATGTGTTTTAAGAACTGCTCTATTTGATAAGTACCGAGATGCAAGTAAAAGCCATTTATGTACTGACTGGCTGGCTGACTGACAGACTTACTCATTCACTCACTTGCCTATCTGCCTGCCTGCCTGCCTGCCTAGACCACAAGGGCCAACAACTCCACAGAATAAAACTCTGCCACTGCTCATACTCTGGCAGTGCCAGTCCCAAGCCTGGATGAGGAGGGCGTCGATGATGATCTCTGTTATCGCACAGTGTCGGTAAACTGAAACTACTCCTACTACTCCACATAATACACTCAAATGCTTAGCAGTAAAACTGAGAACAGCTACAAAAAAGACAGAACTTGAAAGTGTTTTCATATGAATAACTTTGTTTTGCTGATCTTGACAGCGTCTCGTGTCGATGAACATGCCACTGAACAGTGTCGATCACACGGTGATGTTCAACGCAACTCTGTTTGCGCTCGTCAGAACGTCGCTCAGCATCAAAACCGATGGTAGAGACTGGTTCCCTGCTCTCTGATTATCGTTATCTAATCTGGAGACTTTTCTGTTACTGTTTCCATTATAAATGGAAATTTATGTAGCACTGCTTGAAGAGAAATTAAACTGAGACGTTCGTTATGCTGGCCTAAACAATAATGCGCTGTGCGTCTGTGCCCATCACAGCTTTGCTTAGCCACAAAACTATTAGTATTATTATTAGTATTAATTAGTATTATTAATATTATTAGTATTATTAGTACTATTATTGTACTTATAAATTTATAAAGCGCCTCTCACGGTGAACACAAATCAGAATTATTATTATAGTAGTAGCAGTAGCAGCAGCAGCAGTAGAATTATTAGTATTATTGTTATTAGTAGTATTAATAGTATTGTATCCAGGGTACAAATGATTAACCAATATCTAGAGAGAATGAGCAATCATATGGTTAACATATGTCAAGTTCTTGTGGAAAAAGTGCCACAGAAGGAAGTAGAATTGAGGCACTGAATTGCAATTGCTTGGTAATGGAATGACTAGCTGCTTTCATTAGGATCTCCAAAAGTCTTCGTTAGACAGTGCCCCAAGCTTGTGATGGAATTGAAACCAGTACTATTGTTTAATTATTAATTTGATTATAATTAATTCTGTGTTTCTTCTGGTTGTAGGTAACATCGACCAAGCAAATGAGGAACTTCGAGCTGTAATTAAAAAGATCTGGAAGAGGACAAGTCCGAAACTCCTCGACCAGGTCGTTCCTCCAGCCGGTAGGTTTCTAGTTTAATTGAAACCTGTTTTTAGGGCTGGTACTGCCTAAAACAAATTAATTGATTAATCTCCAAAAATTAACTTCGATTAATCGATTAAATTCGATTAATTTGGTACATTTTGCTTAAAGCGTGAAAAACTGTTTAAAAATGTAGTCACTGAGTCATTTGCTACTTTCTGCAAAAACCTTCAATCATTCCACGTGCTGAAGGCGATACGTCAACGATGTGTTTGAACCACGGTAAGCGAACCGTTTATTGCAATGAAGACAGTTAATTTTGTCGCCATCTTCGACTTTTCTATCAGCATTTACCTTCAGTGCAAATTGATTGCTTAATTTTCCACTGAAATGTTTCACATTATCATTGTTTGCCATATTGTTTACTCTGGAAATGGACCGTTCGACATCATGAAATAAGTAAAAGAATTAATCGAACAAGCCAAAATTAATCAATTAAAATTTTTAACGATTAATCATTTAATTAATTTTTTAAATCCACAGCCCTACTACTGTTTCTCCATCATTGCAAAAAGTTTATTCCTTAGTCTTAATGAACAAATATTTAACCACGTGATTTGAATTTCAGGGCAATTAAATATGAAGTGTACCTTTGTTTGGTTTTCAGGTGATGATGAGATTACCGTTGGAAAGTTCTATGCAACGTTCTTGATTCAGGACTACTTCCGTCGATTCAAAAAACGCAAAGAACAGATGCAGAAGCGAAAACAGCTAGGACATGCTCACACCAACGTCCTTCAGGTAATTTCTCGATTATTATTATTATCATTTTTCCCAAGGTACATATGTGACACAGGGGCGCAAAACCCGTCACATGTCGGTTTCTGGCCTTTTTATTGAGTCATATTCAGCAATCAATCTGCTTCAAGATACTCTTAACAGAATGAAAACATCTTTTTTCTAACTGAAGTTATACTCGTTTGAATCCTTGATTTGTATAGAGTGAGAAAATCAAATAAAAAGTTTCAGAATATTTGTGTCATCAAGTCCTCAGCAACCATTGCTTGTTTTTATTCTGCAACTTTGCTGAGCAATAATGGGCTCAATCCTGTATCAAATAAAGCAAACGGCATCAAAATCGGATTACTCGTAATGGACTTTAACACCTAGGTTAGTATAGGCAGTGCTCTTATGAGGTAATCATCAGACTCTGTGCTAATTGTCTGGATACTTGCACCGAGGTGTTGATGAAATTACCACAAAGCTCAGGTGTTCATGCTTTGAAACTGTGTTGGTGACTCATTAAGAAAAGTGGAATTACCTTGCCTATAAAGATATTACCTTGCCTTCTATGACCTGTGCGTACTTAGGTATTCGTTATTATTCATATTATTAAATAAATATATAAACTTATACCTGTCTTTCCTTCTATTTATATTGCTGTTTGGTTCATTAGGCTGGCCTACGTGCTGTTCATGACCTTGGACCGGAAATTCGGCGAGCCATATCCGGGAACCTGGAGGAAGAGGAAGTGGCCGAACGCGATGCAGAAGAGCCAATGCACAGGGTGATTGTATTTCTATCATTATTACTGTTTGCTTTTTCACCAGAGGTAGACATTATTCGTCAGGTTGCAAAAAAATGTCTGCAGAGAATAAAAACGCATCTGGAATGGCTAAATCTCATGTAGCTATTATTGTTATTTGTATTATTAGTAGTTTTATTATTATTTGTATTTTAATAGTTGTATTATTATTATTATTATTATTTTTTCGTCTTTTTTTGCCCCGAGGTACATATGATCCCTCAGGGACTTAAACATTAATTAAGAATAGAATAAAAACGTCTGGGACAGCACCTAGTCGTCGTTGAGGTCCAGTGTGGCAAAAGTACCGCGGAAGGCCACCTCTGGATCATTATTATTATTATTATTATGGTGAGGTTATTTACCATTATATTTAATTTTCTTAACCCGAGCTAAGTATAAATCCCTCAGGAGGCAAACAATTGTCCAGAGACAGTTAATAACGTCTTGATTGGCCATTCTTTTTCATCCAATTCTGGCATGTCAGATTATTATTTTTAGTATTAATTGTGTTATTATTAAGAAAATTTGTGCTATACACCAATTCACACAAAATGTAAATTTGAGATGCAGTGGCCTGGCAGCAGTGCATTTGGATATCCAAATGCTTGAAAGCCAGTGAGACATCTATGGTGAATGATTTTCGGAATTATCCTGACAAGAAAGCTAACAAGAATCAAGTTGATGACTTTCAGTTACTTTATTGAAAGTTTATTCTGTAGCGTGATCATTACGCAACTGCTTTGTGTTACCAGTTAATCATGATTCTAAACTCAATCACATTATCTGTCAGCGTAGTCATTACATCATATTACTTTGCATTACCAGATAATCATGACTTCGCATTCGATCACATTTCAGCATAATCATTACATCACATTACTTTGCATTACCAGACCATCATGACTTCATATTCGATCACATTTCAGCATAATCATTACATCACATTACTTTGCATTACCAGGTAATCATGGCTTCACATTCAATTGCATTGTCTTTCAGCATAATCATTACGGTACATTACTTTGCTTTACCAGATAATCATGACTATTCATTTGTTCACATTATCTTTCAATGTAATCATTACATCACATTTACTTTGCATGACATTATCTTGACTTCACATTTGATCACATTATCTTTCAGCATAATCCTTACATCATATTACTTTGCATTACCAGATAATCATGACTTCACATTCAATTGCTTTGTCTTACAGCGTAATCACAGCCTCTTTGGAACCGTAATGTCGGCGCTTGCTCAGAGTCGAAGTCCGAACCCTCTGCTGAACCGGACGACATCCACGAGTCCAAACGGACCGAAGATGGTTCCTCAGATCTCCGTGAACAACACCGGGGTCTCACCGTCCCGAAACCAAGCCCTTCCGCTCCCAGACAGACAGAGGTCAATGAGGGATGGCACATCCAGCGATTCGAGGTTCATTTAGTACTAGTTAATTAAGTTGATTAAGTAACCCAAGGTTAATGTAGTCCAGAGGGTTACGAACTTTTTTTAAGGTGCGTGCCAAAATGCCGCTAAAACATTTAAAAAAATACTGTCACATGCCCCGCGGAATTTTGTACTATATAATTGTTTTTGTACTGTGTAATTGTTTTTCTTATGTAGGTTTTAATTAACAAAGTGTAAAAAAATGAATTAGAAGACATTATTTCAAAGACGGTTTTAGAATGGTGCTACAATAAAGTTCTTCATAAAAGAAACTGTTTATTCCTACAGTTATTTTGTATTTCTAAGTTTGAAATTTTGGGGGGATGCTCCAAATTTCACATGCCCAAAAAATTAGAATGCGTGCCACTTTGGGCACGCGTGCCATAGGTTCGCCATCCGTGGTGTAGTCGGTAAGGAGCAAAATATTTGTTGGAGTCTACTAATGACATCGGAAAAGGCTATTATATCTAGTTCAGTTATGGAAGGAAGGAGGTAATTTATATATTTAATCCAAATAAGAAGCTATTGCTCATGATTCTAATAATTTGTCCAGAGCAAATGAAAGGGTCTTCAGAAACTGCAACATCTCGTCAAGTTCTGGCAGTGTAAATAAATAAATGTTTATTTTGTTACTGTTTTATATTTATTTAAATATTTTTTGTTTGAAAGTTTGTCATCCCTGAATGGATTGCAAGTAAGTCTGATTAGCATAAACAGTAGCACAGGTAGCTTTTTAGCCAAAGGGTCTGCTACCCGGGGAAAAGCGAAGGTGCTGGGAACAGTGAGACTACAGGGTTTGGAGAGCACTGTATGTTCCCCTAGTAGGGTTGTGCCCTTTGTGGGCAGAATCGTGGAAGCCAATGCATTTGAAACTTGTAGTATGAATTTATTTGAGTATTGAAGGTGCATCATGAACTCCCAAGTGACATCAAGGTCAGTTGTGAAGCCCCAGAAGCAAAATGTTGTGTCTTTTTGTAACTGTATCTGCTTTCTTTGTTTTTTCATTTCTGTCTTTTCTTGCTCCTCTTTTTATCTTCTCTGGTTTTGTACTGTTGCTGTTCTTATAGTCATATCTGCTGTTTCTGTTTCTTCATATTGTCATATCTGCTGTTTCTGTTTCTTCATATTGTCATATATGCTGTTTCTGTTTCTTCATATTGTCATATATGCTGTTTCTGTTTCTTCATATTGTCATAACTGCTGTTTTCTTTCTTCATATTGACATATCTGCTGTTTCTGTTTCTTCTTATTGTTATATCTGCTGTTTCTGTTTTTTTATAATGTCCTATCTGCTGTTTCTGTTTCTTCATATTGTCATATCTGCTGTTTCTGTTTCTTCCTATTGTCATATCTTCTGTTTCTGTTTCTTCTTATTGTCATATATGATGTTTCTGTTTCTTCTTATTGTCATATCTGCTGTTTCTGTTTTTTTTATAATGTCCTATCTGCTGTTTCTGTTTCTTCCTATTGTCATATCAGCTGTTTCTGTTTCTTCATATTGACATATCTGCTGTTTCTGTTTCTTCATATTGTCAGTTCCGTTTCTGCTTCTTCCTAATGTCCTGCCTGCATTTTCCGTTAACAGTCCGACATCGCCCGTTGGCCTGGGTAGTCCAATGCATGACTACCCTCCGAGCTACAACAGCATGCCCAGTCCATCTGCAGATGGTAATATCCCTGTACACCCTCTGCGACTTGAGCCGGGTGCCATGACGCGTCGGGGCTTCGGAGGAGAGGGTGATCTTGACGATCCAATGCTGCAGCAAAACCGAGGGAATTCGACCTGGCAAGGCCCAGTTGCGTACAGAGAGTAAGTAGGTCTTTGTCTGATTTCTTTCAGCTTTTTTGTTGTGTTTGAGTTTTGGAGTATGTACTGATGTGTGTTTTGCTTATGTGATAATAATAATCTTCGTTTATTATTTCAAACTGATACACCACAGTACGATTAAAGTCATAGTATGAATGGATGATCAGAAGTTATTACAGGAATCGCATTTAACTGTTTGGCAGCCATGCAAGGTGCCCATCATGTCCTGCTCATTTTATCAACGTGATCTGGTGAATGAAAGGCTGAGTTGACCTTTTGGGAGGGTAGCGTGAAGCGATCCCATGTCTGTGCTGATCTTCTGCTCTTCATGCCAGAGTGTTACCATTACCCTAAAACGCTCCCCAAAACAGGGAGGATAAATTTGGAGGTGGTGGCGGTCGTGATGGTGGCGGTTGTCGCGGTGGTGATGGTAGAGGTCGTGTTGGCAGTTTTGAGGAAGATGTTGATTGTGCTACATGAGTGCTTTGAATAAAGAAATGATGATGATGAATTGTTTTTTCAGAAATATTCTTCAAGTTGTGCTTTATAAGTGTCCTTTAACATTAAATTTTTATGAATGATGGATACTTATACCGGGTAGGCCTAAGTGATGACTTTTGTTATGTGCGACATTATTTTTAGATTTTCTATTGAGCTGTGAATTATAAATGTGATACTGATGATGATTTGACAGTGATGTGTTTGTTCTCCATCTGCAGCTATTGTGAACTGATAGTGGTTTACGGCTTGTTGTCTTCCAGGCTTCCAAAAGAGGACAGCGACGAGGATCAGTATCCGCTTCCTCCGGCCGAGGTTCCACAGAAGAAGCCGAAGCCGCGTTCCCATCTCCTGTCATGCATCCAGAAACAGGACAGCGAAGAAAATCCACTCGTTACTAAGATTGGTGGTGCCTCACCCAAAGATCTCGCTCAATCTCAGGTATCCTCATGATGATGATAATGATGATGATTATGTTGATAATGATGATAATGGTTATTATATGATGATGATTACGATGATGATAACAAAATTATTAACAATGATATTATAATGGTGATGATATGATGATGATGATTATGATTATGATGATGACAATGATCATGATAACGATGATCATGATAATTATGATGATGATGATGATAACAATGATGATATGATTATGCCGATGATGATGATGACAATTACGTTGATTATTATGATGATGAGAGTTATGATATGATTTCTTTTGAGTGGCGCTATATAAATGCTTCATTACGATTACGATTACGATGATAACGATTGTAACAGTTATGATATGATGATTACGTTGATGATGGGGGTGGTGGTGGTGATGATGATGATGATACGGTGATGATAATGGTGATATAACGGTGATGATGATTATGATAGTGGCAGTGGTGGTGGTAACAACGACAATGATACATCATGAAAACGATGATGGAAATGATGATGATGATGATATTGATGAAGCTGGGATGATGATGATGATGGAACAATGATGATGATGATGATGACACGATGAATATGAGTATAATGATGATAGTGTCATGGGTTTTTGTATTGTATTGTATTGTATTGTATTTGAACACTTGTTATAGCGCCCCTACCAGATTGCCCATTCAGAGGCGCTCCCGACTACTGCGCGAACGCTGAGTCGGAGTTTCACGCCGAAGCGCATGAGCAATTGCGAGTGAAGGACTTGCCCAGGGTCCCTACGCGGCGACTTTGAGGTGGATTCGAACCCGCAACCCTCCAGCTGCAAGGCACCGAACATACCCCCAAACCACCGCGCCCCAGTTGTATTGTGATGTGTTGTATTGTGTGTTGTATTGTACTCCACGTTTATAATGCGACCGAGCCACCCGCAGTAAAGATCCGAGAAATTAATCTCTGATAAACCGACCCGACCGGGAAGCGAACCCGGGGCGCCGGCGTGACGAGCAGGCTACCAACCCACTCGGCCAATCAGGATCCTTAAGATAAGGAGGGTTTTGTGTGCAAGGTGCATAGTGTAGTGGTTATCATGCTGGACTGTCAATTGAGGGGGTCAGGGTTTCAAATCCTCACCAGGGCAGAAATTTGGTTAGAGATTTTTGCACCACCTCTGCCCTAACCAACTAAGCTATGATGAGTACACTGATGAGTACACTATGATGAGTACACTGACCATACACTGTCAGTGAGAAGGTGAGACAGCAAGGGAGAGGAGTGGCCACCCACCCTCATATGCCAGGCTAAGAAAATGAAGTCACTAATACTTCATACCCATGGCTGCCTCAGGTCTAGCTTAAGGGACTGCTCTTCTTCTAATTGCACATTAATAATTAATTACTGTGATAATATATTAAAACATCAAGATTCCTCTGTTAAAACATCAAGATTCCTCTGTTAAAACATCATATGCTTTCTTCGTGCAGTCCATGACGGAGGCGGCCCTGCGACGTCCCATCGACCAGCCACCGCCCAGTCCACACAAGGACGCCATGGCCTACACTCCAGCCCGGCCGCTGATGCTATCGCCCAACCAGGCGCGCAAGATGGCCTCCTCGTCGACGCCGGCCGGCGCTGCTTCATCGGCCGTCAGTCGCAACGGAGGACCGACGCACCCGCCCGGCTACCAGTCGACGGCCAACCGCCGACCGTCGTTTCGGCCGATGACGAAGCGTGAACAGATGATACGGGGCAGTGCGGAGAGCCTTGTCGGTAGGGTGGGTATTATTTGGATGATAAGGAGGACGAGGGGCAGGAGGAGGAAGAGGAGGAGGAGGAGGAAGAGGAGGATGGGAGGAAGAGGAAGAGGAGGAAGCGGAGGAGGAGGTGGAGGAAGAGAAGGAGGAGGGAGAGGGGAGGAGGAAGAGAAGGAGGAAGGAAGAGAAGGAGGAGTAAGAGAAGGAGGAGGAAGAGAAGGAGGAGGAGGAAGCTGAAGAGAAGGAGAATGAGGAAGCTGAGGAGGAGGAAGAGAAGGACAAGGAGGAGGAAGAGGAGGAGGAGCTTTCATATCAGTAACCTTAATATTAAAATTTCTAACTGGGCACATGAGGAAGCCGAGATGGTGGAAGAGGAGGAGGAGTAGGAGGATGAGGAGCAGAAGGAACAAGAGGAGGAGGAGGAGCTGTCATATCAGTAATTGCAATCTCAACATTTCTTAAGTGTGCAGAGAGCCATGTCGTGGGAAGCAAATTTTTCACAGGAGCTTCAGCATCAAAAGCAGAATCGATAGGCAGACATGGGTGGGTTTGGTTCCAGGTAGAGATCCCCCTAGTGGTCAGACAGTGTAGGTAGTCAGGCATTTATGTTGGATGGTGTTCAGAATTGGAGTGGCAAGAAAGGTGAGGGGCAGAGGAGGAATCTGGATAGGATTTGCTGGAAAGGAATGTAATGTAATTAGTAACTTATATAGCGCCGCCAACAGCAGTGGCCATTCAGTAGCGCTCCCAGTGCGAGTACCCCGAGAGAAAAAATAGTTTTTGAGGAGACAGATATGTAGGAACAGATCCAGAAAGAATGGAAACACATAAACAGGAGGGGAGGGCATTCCAGTGGTGACAAATGTGACCCAAGAGATCAAAATGAGTCGGATGTCGGCAATTTACATTCCTTATGAAAACAGCAAAATATGATCATATGTCACTTTTCTTTTTTCAGATTTTAATGCAAATGGGTGAAAAATTTCTCACATTTGATGAAATTCATTGTTTTAATGTGTATTTTCAGAATTTTCAGAATACTTTTTTTTTTTATTATATATTGAAAGAAATATAAAAAAACAAAACACATAATCATTTGTAACTTTGTCAGAAAATAAGCTAGAACCAAACTTTTGGTGTCATTTTAAAGCAAAAAATGTGATCTTTAAGAATATGTAAAATACTGATATTCTAAAATTTCCGACATGCAACTCATTTTGATCCCTTGGGTCACAAATGATCTAGTTTGCGCCAAAGTGATCTTACTTCATGAGACAGAGATCATGCCAGTTCGAAAGAATGGAGACTGGAGAGGTCAGAGAGTAGCTGCAGAATGAGGAGAACGAACGAGATCTTTGAGATATTTCAGAATGTTTTCAGTTTGAACAAAGTGATTGCGCAGAAATTGCAACAGGTGCAGAGTTTATCAGTTGGTTGGATGGAGCAGAGGTTAAAGTAGTTTTGGCAGGAGTTTAGTGCAATGATTTACTTCTGATTCTGTTGATTTATGCTGATTCTGACTTACATTCACTTACAATGTCAATTACACTTATTTACATTCTGGTTTACATCCACGTTTGGGGTGCGTGACAGTCTAGTGGCTAGAGTGTTGGACGGTCAACCAAGAGGTTGGGGGTTCAACACCCCACCTGGGAAGAAATTTCTGCTGCACCTGTATCCCCTAGGCAACTCAGTACACTGATGAGTACACTGACTGTGAACTGTCAGTGAGAAGATGAGACAGCGAGGTAGAGGACCGGCCACCCGCCTTCATATGCCGAGACTAAGAAAAAAAATGCAGCCATTAACACTTTATAAACAAATGCTTCCTGTCAGGCTAGCTAAAGGGACTGCTCTTTTCTTTTCTTCTCTTCTGTTATATTCGTGTTTAAGCAGATTTACATTCGAAACTGTCGAATCTGTGTTGAAGGTAATCGAGTCGGAGGGACTAGAGAAGTACGTTGACGCAAGGTACCTTCGGAACGAGATGTCGGAGGCGATGGGAATGACTCAGGATGAGATGGACTACGCCGCTCACCAGCTGATGACCAGCTCTCCTGTCAGCTACACAAGCAGCAGCACCAACAGCACCAGCAACCAGCCCGTCCGCAAACGGTGATCTATCGCCAAGTGGTTTTTATCTTCCTTTGGGTTCTACGAACCTCGCCGAAGCCGCGCTTTTTTCCCACGACGTTTTTTCCAGCGAATCGGGCCACAGGTTTTGCCAGCATTTGAGAATCGACGTCGAACTGGTGAATTTTTGCGACTCTCGTTCCTGCACTCACAAGAACGAGAGGAAGAGAGAGGGTGTTCTGATTTCTGTACGTTTTTCTGTCGTTCCCCTTGTCATCCGTGAAGCGCGACGCTGATACAGTAAGACGAACGTTGCAGACGTGATTTTTTTGAGTTGCGACGAAAAGATTTGTGGTTCGAGTATTTTTTAAGTTTGAGGAGATTTTGTTGAGAGTTTGTGATTAAAGGCAGATGCGCTGTGAAAAGAACTGGTTTTATTTGCATTCAGATCTGTGGAGAGCTAGGTTTTTTGGATAAATTGTTGTAGTTTGTCGCACCCTTTGTTGCTGGGCTCTTTTTTTTGCTAGATTTGAAAAACAGACATTGAAGAAGGATTTTTCTAGAGTCCTACCTGTAGCAAATTGGCTAGGGCAATCTTCACTGCAAAGATCTTTTAAGCCCCCAAATAATTTTTTTACCAGAGCAGTCTCCAATTGAACTTTAGCAAATCTGTCATACTTTGGCTGCCACACAACTTGTCCTCGATAAGATGCAGTCCTGTACATCATGTTTGAAATGTTTGAATCTCCAAATGCACTTGAAAACTGTTTATTATCTGAAGGCAGTCTGGTTCTGAAAATGAAGACTTGCTGAGTGGTGTGCACTGCAAATATGAAATTAGGACATGGCTGACTTGCTAAGCTCAATACGAGCGAGATGCGCCTAAAATACTCTGGACTTTCTAACAGAATCATGTTGCTTTGCTGATTTTTGTGACTGCTTAATCTTTTATAGATGACGTCCATAATACCTCGTTTCCCAGTTCTAGAATTATTGCAGTGTTAATTTTAACGGAACTCTTGTTGTAAATTTGTGTCTGCCGTGTAAACATTATGACTTTGCTAGCGACTGTTTTCTGCAGATTCTGTGATTTTGTTGATGCTCCTGTAAATAGTTTTACCTGCCAAGTTTTATGTCCGGTCTCCTGCTGGTCTGACTTTTAATTTGGTCAAAGTTGTACATTTATTGTAGTCTGCGAAGGCAGACGTGGCAGGATTTGAACGCGGTACCCTGTGGCAGGTTTCCTTTTCTACACGCTCAATTGTTTAGTCCCATTGTATGTAGCACCTACTCAAGATATGTGCGTCGAATAAGAAGTGCTAGAAAAGGTTTAATAGTTTGTAGCAAGAGAATGTTTTTATTGGCTGTCCCATAATATATCCTCAAGTGTTTTGTTGTGTGTCAAGCGGTTGGCAGATTCAGTTTATCTTTGAAGTATGCTACTTTTATGTCTTTTCCAGATTGTTCTTGTGCAAAATTAAATTCAACGACTGTTCAACAGTTCACTGTTTTCCCACCTGTTTGAACTGCCCTGTCTTCTTTTTCCAGTTGTTTAACCGGTCTATTTGAGCATTATTAGATATATCTTGGTAATGTGTTTTTGACCCAGTCCTGAATCCGTTGTGATTTTTCAGAGCAGAAACGTTTACTAGGCCGTGCTATGTAATTCTTGTAGCGTACTTACGTGCTATGTTGTAATTTGGTGAAAGTTTTTAGGCAAGGTATGCAATGTACATTTCTCGAAATGTTGCGATCTGTAACATTTTGCTAACAGATCTCCACTTCACCATTTGCATATATTGCATTTGTAAAGAGGATTGTTGAATAAGTTTTGCAGTGGTTACAAATCACAAATTCCTATTCAGTTTTAATTGCTGGCAGTATATACTAACTGCTAATCTCTCCCAGAATCTTGTATTATATCATATGTTAATTTATTAATTTAGTTTAATTTATTAAATTATTAATTAATTAAATTTATTGCACGCGAAACAACTAACGACTCATGCGATCTTAGTTTCCTGACCCCTAACAACTTCAGTTACGTAGCTGAGGGGTTAGAAGAGCTAGAGGGTGTTGAACCCCCAACAACTAAAACACTAAATTAATTTGTGTAAATGTCAATATTCGTTTTCTACAGCAACCGTGTGGCCTTAACCCTGCTGATTTTTCAATGAATTGATCGGGTGAGATCCTTCACCACCGCTGCCCGTTTGAAATTTTGAAAGGGTGCCACTCTATTTAAGGTCCCTGTGCTAGCGATTGGTGTTTTAATTCAAGGCTTTGACTTGATCATTAATGTTGAATTAATGAGAATATTTAGGCAGTGTAGTAACTTTTACGTAGTTGCCCACAGCAGCCGTTATTTGTGTTACAGCATATTCTTTGCTTTTTTGAAAAAATATGCACCAAAGTGAGTTTTGAGATTACTAGGTAATATTGAATATCACAAACACATAGGCTTTGTTGTTTCTACCAATATTTCAGAAGCCTTTAGTCCAAGAAAAGTAATATAGGAAATGAGAATAAAATTAACAGACTTGTATTATGTTTGTATGCAATTTGGAAACACGGGCCATCACATTATATGCTGGATTATGCCATTATTTCACAACTTTTTCATGTAATTTTTAGTCATTACGTGCTACAATCTGTGCCTTAAAAAATTAATGCCAGTGTTGCATAATGTAATGTACTGTAAAGGACACATACATGTACATGCATGTGTAAAACGAATGTTTGCTGATGATATTTGAGGCCATTGTGTGACCTTCTTGAAAAAAGATATACATGTACTGATGATAGCTGTTGTGCTCTGTTTGTCTTCACTGTTCAAACTGTTATCGTGTGGCTTTTGTTTGGAGTGGAAGAATTTGGTTAAAAACGTTGCTGACGGAACAAAGTGTTTGTTAAGATGACCATCGTAATGGGAAATATCAGCGCACACAAATACTGTGTCACTCATTAACACAAAGTCATTGGAGACATGCCATATGACAGGGCGTTTAAACCAGGCTGTGCATAAAAAGGGATGATAATGAAAAAGTCAATATTTACTGCTATACTGGAGATTTTGTATGGCGTGTTAATCAATACAGCGTTAATAGCTCTGGGGACACAACACCACTTTGCATTCAGCCGAGTGCCGGGAGCACATAAACGAGTCCATACTATTGAATCTTCTAGACATCAACCACGTAGTTATAGATCACACTTACTGACAGATAGCCAGACATTGTGGTGGTCTTTTGAAATTTCTTTATGAAATGGTCTGGCAGTGGCAACAATGAACGTACCACAACCAGGTAGCCCTGCTTTCGTAAGTGCACCCTGTGCGAAAAATAGTCAACTGAAGTCTAGATTCTGGAAGCCTCAATTTATAAAAAAAAATTGAAATAATGTGAGAAATTCCTGTTAGTAGACCAAATACATTTAACCCTTGAACAGTTTCCCACCTAAGGTTCATACAGCCAGAAAGTATCTTCACTCTATTTCTCAGAGTTCAACCAGAAACTAACTACATAATGTAAAAAAAATTTATTAGCTCGTGCTATCGCCAGATCACCCGTATACCTTAAAAGTGCCAATATTTTAAAATCCAATCATTAAACGGGTTCAAGAAGAAAAGGCTAAAGTGGTGATGCTTGCTTACGGCATAAACACTGAATAACTACATTTTCTGTAGTATCCTTTTCAGGAAGAAGCACGCCGCCGGTAAACAGAACAGTGTTGTCCCTGTAACTTCTCCTGTCCTTCCTTGTAGAGTAACTTGTTACCAATCTCTGCATTTCAAAATCGTCCTCTGTCGACGCCCCTTATGACATTTGCTTCGTCCTGTGTCCCTCGAACACCCGTCACTACCTTCTGAATGCTGATGAAGTGTTCGAGGTACTGTAAGACGGTGTCTGTTGGACCCTGAATGAGATCGAGCGAATTTCGAAAGTGCAAGTTCGGCGTGTCTAAGTTGACGTCGCCAAGAAGTCCAGCGATAAACTCGCGCATCAGAGTCCAGCATTCACTTGGAACTATGCATGGCAAATACTCCAGCTGTTTGACAGAAACACACAGCAATAATCAAAACTAAGCAGATTATATAAAAAGATATGACAGAGTAACATTAAGACAAAATACCTACCATATTAATGAGAACCATACTGCGTTGCTAAAACCAAATGTTAGTAATGTTATATGGCAAATGATACACCACTCTAACAAGGACCCCAGCTCAAGTTTTTTTCAGGAATTTTAACATTACGAGAAGCCATAATATGATAACGAAGGTAACAAGACTTAGCAAAGCTGTGGCACCATAACGGCAGGACTGATCATCATGGCAGTTACTACACATGCATGTATGCATGTCGTACGTGTGCTTGTGCATGTGTATGGTACCTGGGCAACATCCTTTAGTTCTTCACAAAAGTGTTTTCTGAAGAATAATTCCAGAATGGTTTCTTTATTTATTCAAGCACTTAAATACACACAAAGTGCAGTTAATCTTATTCTGAATCATTACTTGGTTCATTCCTAGTGCCCCGGAAGTGAGTAGTAACTAATAATGAATTCTGGTTCAACAAACTCTGTTTCATAACCGAATGAAACCAGTCGGCAGACAAGCAGAGAGCAAGGATAGGACAGTTGAAGCAGAACAGTGACACCAGTTGCAGGTGTGACCAACACAGCAAATCACTGAATAACTAAACAACCCAGACTGAGTGCTGTGAGCTGGTAATGTAATGGAATGTTAATCTCCTAAATTTCTCAGCACCATACATGAGCAACATCAGGGAGATCAGCTTATTCACTGACGCCTATGGAAGTGGAAGCTGTTTGAAGTAGGATTGCGGATGTTAACGATTAATTACGACTACTAATATGAACAAATAACTACTAAGTACGGTAACTACTAGCTAGCAATAAATGTTAATAACACTTTTAAAAAATAAACAATCAATAATGTTAATTTCATATTTGTAATTACTTATTGGGGAATACACCTGATCACAATTAACTATTAATTAATAATTAATTCTTAACTGACCTCAACAAGCACTCCTTTGAAGGAAGTCATCTGTCCAACAATGACGGATCCAATTTTGACGACAAAATCGCCCAACTGGTAGCGCTGGCCACGCACTTCGACTCGGATGTTTTTGCGACATGGGAAGTACGATTTCATCTTCTGCATCAGAATGTCGAACTGCAAGTCGGCGACGATGCTCGTTCCGCTGTCCAGAATCGAAAAACATGATGCCGGTTGCTCGCTGTTGTGTAGGACATGAACGGCACGAGACTGGCTGGCTGTAAAAAATCCGCACTCACTGAACACGCAATGATTCATTTAAAACTAATCCAATCCAATGACTTCTATAACACCATTATGGGAAGGGAGTTTAGGGTAATGCTAACACTCTGGCATGAAGAGCAGAAGATCAGCACAGACGCGGGATCATTTTCCGCAACCCTCCCAGTCTTTCATTTGCCAGATGGTGCAGGTAAAATGAGCAGTAAGACATGAAGTGCGCCTTGCATGGCTGCCAAAACAGTTAAATTCGACTCCTGTAATAACTTGTGATCATCAGTTCATACTATAAAATGTAATCATACTGCGGTGTGTCAGTTTGAAATAATAAATGAAGATTATTTTATTATCAAATTACTGGCTGCTTCAAGGAAACTATAGTTCAGTGCGGGCCCGTTAACATGCTGTTGTTAGAAGTCAAGCCGTCCGACAAGTGCATAAACCAGACCGCAATTAAACAGACTAATGTAGAAATAAGCTAAAGTCTAACATCCGTCCATCAAAATCGTTTGACCATCCGTCCATACATCCGGTTTTAAAAGCCAATATTTAGCCCTATACTGCAGTTCTTGTGTGGCTCATTAACCAACATTGTATTGTATTTTCGTTTATTCAAAACTGGCTGTCATAACGCAGCCAACGACAAAAGTGCGTAACTTACGGTTATTATAAAGGAGCTAAGACTAATTATAGATATGGGTAATGTTCATATCTATACTGGATAAAAGTATTGGATTGTTGTACACTATATGGAATGTAAGACCACACAGGGCAGCTAATAAGTGTTTTTATGCAGCATGCGCGGTAGAAAGTTCTTGCTGTCCTTTGCTGGAATGACGAAAGGGTGGGGCCTAGGTCGGAGGTCATATCGACTGGTCGGTCGCTCCTGGCACATTCGACGTAAGACATGCCCGGGGTCATTTATGATGGCATCGAACAACACGTCATCGGCTCGGCTGGCCAGGTCATCGACAGTCGGGGCATCTCCCGGCAGAAACCCCGCACTTCTTAGTCGCTGAGTGAAACGCTCCAGACGATCTCGGTCTCCAGCTCCCATGTACCCCCACCAGGCTGGGGACGCGTACATCATCCTCGCCATCGTGGTAGCACGTGTCACCACGTGCAAGGCGTGTACTGGCATGCCACGTCCTCTCAGAGTTTTCAGAGCGTACAAACATGGCATGTTAAATGAATAGCTTTGGGGCAAAAACACAACAGCACGTTAAAGGGAACAGTGTGTTATCCGAGAGCTTGTTGATGAGTCCACGCTGTAATTGCAGAAGTTCAGTTGAAAGCCAATATGTCAGACAAACCACAAGTCAAGCTAAGTTAAGCAAGCTGACACAAACAAGTGTCAAGTTTCGACCTGAATGACATTAAAGAACTGACTGACACTCATGCTAACTTATGCTAGTCCTAAAATTTTTAGACGCTGCAAGTGAAGTCAGCAATCTAACTGCATAATCTTTCATTAAAGACAAAATAAAACCATAGTGCTGTCTCTGTCTCAGTGAAGAATCCCTCAAGCTACCACCGCAAGGTAGCCACACGTATGAAGTGTTAACGATTTCATTTTCTGAGTCTTGGTACTTGACTTTGGGTGCATGGCCAGTACTCTCCCTGATCATCTGACCTTTGTACCTAGGAGATATCTCAAAATATTTTTAAACCCTGATACAGATTTTAACCCCAAACCTATGCCTAAGATCGCTGTCATTGTAAAGATGCTGCTAAGTTGTAAGAACTGTAACACCGAACTGTTAATATATAATTATAAGAATAAAGTGTTGCTGACATGTGTGTGACTGGTAGGTGTCACAGTCGACTGTGAAGTTTCCGCTTTTCTCTGCACCCAGCACCTCAAGGCGTTTCTGTAGGATGTCGACAGCTTGCTGTCCGCTCTTTCCCTCGCCAATGGGATAACTAATCACACTGAAAACAATTAGACAAATAAACTGATACGCTAAATCAAATACTAGAACACATTCTTTGGGAATTTACATCGTTTTTACTAGCTGTGGAAAATCTGTCAATAAAGAAGAGTTGAAACACAAAGTATTTTTCTGCATTCCAACTGCGTGGACATGATGGGGGATGCATACTCTATGCTACAACAGTTCTTGAAACAGATATATGGAAATCATGTAACAGTAACTAGCCAAAACAAATAACTGTTTATATGTGATTAAATAAATCTAAATAAAAGCTTAGTCAGGTATACAGTGTATGTTGGACACGTTAATTCTACAACTTTCGAGTTTAGTCGTATTTTGGCGCTAAAGACATCGTAATCTCCAAAATTCTAAAGCGACACTCGAAATTCAAGCGCAGGGCACCAGCTTATTCACGCGCGCTGCGTCTAGTCAGAAGCTCTGTCCAAGAGGGTAGTTCGAAGGAGGTCCGAGTCCGGTTTCCAGAGGATCAGAGGGGGCAGAGTAGCAGTTAAGGTGGGTGTCGTTTAGGTAGAGAGTTGGAAGGTAGATGAACCGTTGAGTCGGGTAAGAGTTCTTGAAGAGGAGAGACGGCACGCTTATAATATCGGTGGCTGAAGGATATAGTGCGTAAGTTTACTGGCGTCATGAGCGTTGCTCATGTCGTGAGGGTCGGTTAGGGTCAGGGGTCAACCCGAATCCCCGAAAACGCTGAAAATAGACAAAAGCCCGATTTCCCGAAAACAGTTTTCTAGAAAGCGGCCGAGCTATTCAAAGTTAAATTGTAAACATGACAGACACCTATCGTGGCCTTGATGTACATATCGATATACTGCCTAATCAAATGTTTATTGTTAATATGCTCATTCGGGTCGGACTCAGAAAATCAATTTCGGGGATACGGCCGAAATTCGTTTCGGGGATTGGGGTTTTGGGGATTCGGCCCGCACCCGGGTTAGGGTCGTCATTAGAAAACCTGGTACCGTCCGGCATCCGCGCAACATGCCCAAAGATAATACTTCAGCCCACGATACTATAAGTTTACCGGAGAGACTTTAGTTTCGAGTGGAAAGCCTTTGGGAAGATGGATAGAGGAGCCTGAGAAGATGATGGTGGGTGATTGGCGATGATGGTGGAGGAACCGAAAAAGTGCGGAATTCAGGTCGTTAATCATTATTCGTAAAGATGGTCTACTCCAACACATACCATACGACTCCCATTTTATGAAAAGTACCAAAATCCGCTTGACATTAATTAGTTTACGATAATTTTCAATTAATAATTAAACTCAATATTATTTCGAACACAGACTTTCATGTTTATGAATCGGCGAAACCGAAAACATTTAACTCTCGGGTATCTTCATGGTTAATGCTAAATTCCTGCAAGTAAGTATATTCGTTTATTGAGAAAAACAATCTGACAAAAAACGCAGAAATGCTCACATGAGTGATAATGGATAATTAAAGTTAATTAGAAAACTTTAAAATAAACTAAAATAAACCTCATGATTTCACTTTGCCGGCTATGGATGATCGAAATTTCATACCTAGAGTACTTTATGGTGTATTAGGCTAAACAATCATTTTCTTTAGCAATAGGTCTGTCATTAATACATTCCTAACCCTCTTATCTATTTGACTATTATTTTTGTCTAATCGATATCTAAACAGTACTGTTGATTTTGTAATCTTGTTGCGTTTGTGTCAACGAGTTTGTGAAATAAAGGAATAGTAGTAGTAGTAGTATTTTTATATTAAGATCTGGGAATAAATTGAGAGTTGTCTTTGGGTGGTAGCCTGGTAGAGTATGGTTGAAAGGAGAGGGTCGGAGTGGAGGTAGGAGTTGAAGTACATGCTTAGGGTTGTGTATTATGGAGAAAATGAGTTTCGCATTGGCTATATTGGCAAGTTCAGAGACTGTTGGGAATGATTGTTCTAGGTAACCTAGGCGTTTGGCTCTACTGTAACATTACTCTTGTGCTGAATTTCTGCTCTATTCAAATTAGAGTAACATAATTGCTTACATTAACATTCCTGTTTCTATTTTTCAGTTAACTTAACTGGATATTGTTCTGATTTTCTGAATTCGGGAACAAGTTGGTAACTGTGCTTACCTTTCTAGGGCTATTTAGAAATTTCAAGCTTACGATGAGTTTGGTGTATCATTGTAAATGACTTGTCCATTAGCAAAGTGTACAACAGATGTTGGTTTATTAATATTAAATTTTTATTATTATCATTATTATTATATAAGCAGAAAGAGATTATGCGCTACAAATCAAGAATATTTCTGGAGAAGAAATCATATATACATTTAAAGAATTTGTTTGAAAATTGTAATTTTTCCTCAGTATGATTTTAAAATAAATTACATTTACACATACACGCACACTGCAGCAAGACGACTCATGGTGAGGCCCCATTTCTTTCATTTTACAGGACTAACCACCCACGTAGCGAGACTTAAATTCAAGAGGAAGCAACTACACATACCATTGGCAAAACCCTGGTCATTGGGGTCATTAGTCAGTGGAAGTTCCAGAACATAAAAAACGCAAGAGGAGGCAACTGCCTCCTCGTGCCTCAATGTAGCTACGCCTATGCCACCAACCTTCAAATGTTGAAACTTACAAAGTCATTTCTTTAACACTTTAACAAGCTGCATTGGTTTCCCATTCACTTTAAGTACATTCTCATCATTAAAGTGTTACACTGCATAGCCATGGCTGCCACAGTGGGTTTGCATCAGGAACTGATCTGACTTTGTAGTATGCCCTTCCAATTGATATTTCTTAAGCTTTCTGATAACTGTAATCGTGTCTGTATGGAAGAAAAGATGTAAACTATATAAAAAAGGCTCCCTTGATTATGCAACACTGTCAAGTAAAAACTTTGAAGATGCGATGACACAATTCTGATCAAAAAATTCTTCTGAGTAAAACATTTATATGTACAATTCAATTAACAAATCATATACAAATAAATTCATTCCCCAGTTGATCAATGATGTAAAATTAAAACCCGTCAAATATTCATTGCTGAAAAAACAGAATGTATTTCTAGTGAATTTACGAGATCATCTCTCTCATCAATAATTATAAAACAATTAGCAACGCTGAGAAATACACCTTTTACTTAAATCTTTTCCTTATCGCTGGAGTTGGGCTGGGATCACATCCGAGTAGGTATTTTGGAGGGGCGCTATATAAGTCCTCTGAATGAATAAATAACAGGAGCTGTGTTGAGGTAGTACTCCAGCAATTTTATCAAGCTGAGGTACTACATTCATCATTAAACCTTAGAAATTGTGACCCATCTGCACAAAACCAGTCTTAAGTCGGATTTTTGACTTTTGGAGTATAATAGACTATTTTAAAGAGAAACACATCCTCTTTACAGCGACACCAAAATTATCCTTCTATCTCAATCCTAACTGAATTTAAGGTTAAAAAACTACTTGCATGTATGGAAACTACTTTTCAACAAAAATGCATCTAAAGTACGAAATTTAAATCATAACTTGTACGCAATCGTATAAATAATACCCGTCAATGTTACTTTTTACTCAAACTTAAATTCTTTTTATAAAATATATTTTTTTTATCTTATAATCTGAAATAATCTAATAATTGAAAAAAATTGACCTTGAGCACTTTTAGCTCGTTTTCTTGAAACGGAAATTTCCGACTTACGACTGGTTTTGTGCAGATGGGTCACAGATGGGAAAGAAATATTTGAATCAATAACAGCAAATCAAGGCAATAGCTCGGTCAATCAATCAATCAATCAATATTCGTTTATTCTGAATAACCAAGTTGTCACAGACACAACTTGTTACAATGAAGCTCAATCTTAATTTAACAAGGATTCGAGTACGTGTACAGTCGGAGTTTGAATTAGGCGCCAATTTAGATTAATTAATTATAAGCGTTCCGATACAGGACTCTAGAGACAAAGTTTCGATCTTCTTTAAGGGGAAGTTTGAAGTCATGCAGTCGGGTGCAAAGGTTATATCTAGATGGTTTCTTTGCTGGAAAGAGGCTTTGAAGAACATGGCTTGGGTCTGAACCTATGGCGGAGAACATATAAACTGATCTAATCTAATGACTTCCATAGTGCCATAATCATAAGGAACATGCATCGAATCGCTTCAACTGAAATCATAGTCAGTAGTAATCCATAACAGAATCCACTGTCCAAAATATCAGGAGTCAAGCTACTAAGGGTAAGCAAGCAAGCTGAACCTGACAAGTTTTAAGTATAGTTGAGAATGAACTAGAGAACTGAAAAAACTAGGCATTATGCACCTCCATGAGAATATAATATAAATGAACATTTATATAGCACCCTTTCAAGATATCTACTCAGAGGTGCTCTTTGCGCTAGCTACGATGTTAAATGTCATTACGAACGATGTAATATCAGTTAGCAAAACAATGCACAGTAAGCTTACAGTCACCAGTGATGGACCCACGCACACACATGGAACCAACCAATGGATTCCTGTTGACAGCTGAAGATGGCATGATTGTTCAGAGTCTCTGGGCCAAGTTGTGCCGATATTGTCGAGCGGAAACAGGTGACAGCGTTCACACACACGATGGCGCTGCTGACAATATTTCTCAGAGCCAGGATCAAAAGATCATCTGGCTGAGTTACATGATTGACATCAGCAACCCAACAACAGGGCAAACTTTGCAAAAAAATGAACTGCTGGGATGGGATTCAAAGTCAAGAACCAGAAGTGAAATTAATAATAATAATGATTCCTCTCTACAGTTTCGCAAGCAAATGAAGTCTGTCTTATTGGTTCGGGTCGTGAGCGCCACTGACAAGTTTTTTCGTGAAGTGGCGCTTTATAAATATCAGATTACAATTACAAAATTACAATTCTGTGATTAAGCTGGTTCCTGCGACTTTGCTTTTGGGCGCTGCAGAAATTTCGAGATTACAATTATGATTCCACAGTAACAATCTGGATGCACAAGAGAGACTTCCATTCTCGTCCAACATTTTCCCTCAGCAGAGCCATAGTTTAACACAATCATGCTCCAGAGAACAGAGAAAGCAAATTATGCAGTATATGTATACCATCAAACACCGTTTTCGAGTTATTTTCCAACATCTCATGATTTTGTAAAGCGTGCTTGGTTAAGATTTTCCTTGGTTAGTGCATCACTGGGAAACTTGGTGTTAGCAGAAACATGCAACGTCCGACGGACATCAACAGTATCGTCCCGTTCCTCCTTAACAATGGCTAAACACTGTTCCGCAACGTTGCAGTTGGTTTGAAGCTGCGGCGATATTGTGACGGCTGCATCAGGCAGGCTCCTCAGGGGCCCCAAACCGCTTCGGGAAAGCTGCCCGGGCGGGGAATTCGAAACGCGACATCGAACACTGGACTGAAAATACAGCGGGTCATCCACTGCCAGTTCCACAGGCGTGTTATTGACAAATTCATCTGTTCTGAGATAAGGTTCCCTCTCGGTCTTAATATTTGTCAGCATGAGATCAACAATGGCGTTGCCAAGTTGACTTGTTGTTGCAGAGTTTCGACTGACATCCCGGTCCCTGGTGACTTTCTGTTTGCTTGAAGATACCTGTCGAAGTCGCTCGACTTCCGTCGTATCGTACATGTTGACGCCACTCGTAAGAAGTCGACACAGTATGCTGTCTGGGTTAGATCGCCGCTCACTGCCAGAATCGTCTGTACTCTTGCCCTCAGTCCTTTTCGAAGCTGTACTTCTATGGGTGGGAGTGGCCCAAAAAGTACCACCAACCACAGATGCGTCCGATTCTTGCGGAAGTAGACTAGAGTTTCCGCTTTTCAAATTCTCGACAGTGGTCAAAGATGTTTCCACGCAAGTTTTCTTATTGGAGTCGTCATCCGACCCACTTAACTTTCGCTTGCTAGATTTTACTTTTTTCGTCTTCGTATTATTCAGCAGGAGTTGTCTTAGCAGTGTTTGGTCCTGTTGGTTCCTAGCACTTGCTTTTGTAGGAGCATTCTCTATTCCGTCATCAACAGAGTCCATCTGAACACCGGAACATTTAGGACTCTCATTCACGGCCACTGAGAAGTCTGGTGCATTCCTCTTGAATAATTCCGTTTTGCCGTGTGTAGAAAAATCCAAAACTTCCAACCCACCCGGTTCGATACTGACATAGGAGCCCTGGGCTGCCTGCGGTGACATTTCGGCTTCTTCCTCGCCAGTTACGGGGCAGACACTCGACACATGGTTGCTGCTGACATTTCTGAAGACGGTTACTCCGTCGCTGGGAAATTTTGCCGGCCGGCCTTTCCTTCGAGCTGCAGTGGATTTTTCTGTGGGAAATTCTGCACATGCCTCCGCTACAGCAAGATATTCTGATTGAGTACTCTGCACAAGCGCATCCTCGGATAAACAGGCACTCTGAATCGAATGCACGTTGCTAAGTAGCAAAGAATGTTTTGTACCACCATTGGTACAGCTTGACAGGGCCTTATGATGAGCACCAGGCACAGAAATTTTGTTCAGGTCATTGCTGGGGGAACGTTTACTGCAAACAGAATTTCTCTTAGTAGGCAGAGGTGAGCTTTTCACAGCAGCACCAACAGCATCGTCTTCAGAAGATTTGTTTGCAGTGTCGGAGAAGTGGAGAAACAGCATCTGCGAGTTATCGATTGTGACGCCAACAGTACCTTCTAAACTGATGCTGTACGTGTAGGGGACCAGTTCTAGCAAGACGTTGAAAAACGCTTTCTTCAGAGTTTCACTCATACCCGAACTGTCGAGATGTTCAAACATCCTATGGTCACCTGAACCACCCCTGTTGAAAATATAAACAAATTTTAAATAAAAGGCGTTAAACTCTTGAAGCCATATGCACAATAATAATAATAACAATAGCAATAATAATAATAACAAGCATATAACAAGCATCACAATACAACGCTTCGACGCCGTTGCTTTCAGTGGTTCTTTCATTAAACCCTTAACCGACATGGATGAGGGGTAGCAGTTCCAGAATACACCACTTTTATAATTTCTAAGTCCCTGGGGGAAAGAAGAACCTCAGGGCAAAAAGAATAACAATAGCAACAACAATTGTCTGAAAGATATGTTGATTTACATCAGCTTGATACAAATCTGTTCAGCGCCTTTCAGAGGTACTTAGAAGAAGCAGAGTAGTCCCCTGAGCTAACCTAAGAGGCAGCCATGGGTATGAAGAGTCGGCGACTTCATTTTCCTAGCCTCAGCATATGAGGGCGGGTGGCCAGTCCTCTCCGACGCCAATTCATCTTCCCACCAACATATTACAGTCAGTGTACTCATTATAACTGAGCTGGCTATGGGCACATACCAAATTTCTGCCCTCGCAGGATTCTAACCCCCGACTTCTCGACTGAAAGTCCAGTACACTACCCACTACACTGTCATGCACCATAAGGCACTACAATTAAGCGTCTTCATAATACATATCAACATACAAAAATACACACATAGGTATATGTATTTTATTTTTATTTATTTACTTATTGACTTTGTCAAACTACTTCTTAAGCAAACAGAGGCCAGAGGTTTATAAAAATAATTCTGCCTAAAATGAGTGCATATATAAGAGAATTCTATGTGGAACTCTTAAGTACTGGTACTGTTGTCCTTGAACTATTTTTGAAATTAATTACATGTAAAAAATCAAAAGACTGTTTTCATTCAAGTAAACACTATGCTACAAATAATGTAGGTAGATGGTTCAAAGCCTGGTCAAGTCATACCAAGGACAGGGCCAACTGGCCAAGGTCAAGGCACAATAAAGCAAAGTCAGACCAAGGACAAGGGTCCGAGGTGAAGCCAAAGACCAAAGGCCAACTGCTCTGTCAAGTTTAACCAAGCACAAGGCCAGTGTCAAACCAGACTAGTCCATCCAAGTCACACACCATCTAACTTAGACCAAGGACAAAGCCCATTGCTAGGGGTCAAGCTAGAGGCCAAGAACAAGGCCAACCAGGTTGGACCACGCCAGGCTGACCCAAATGGTTAGGGTCAAGTCAGATCAAGGACAGTAATAAAAATGATTACAGCCAATACTATATAAGGTTTCAGATAAGCTTCTCCACAACCAAGCCTAGATGGTCAGAGCTTCAAGGACATAAATAATACACTAAGAAACGAAATGACACATTTACATAACGCCTTTTAAGAACCTCCAAAGTCACACTTCTAAACGGATTTAAAAAATAACGTTCGTTCCCGTGGAGAGCCACACTGACTCCGATCACAAAAAGAAGGTAGCCGTGACTAAAATAACAACAGCCGTCCATGCTCGAGACTAGAATCGTAACGACTTCAGCCAATGACGGCTAATTCTCCACAGATCTATTTACGCAATTACGTAATTTGTGTCAAGGCTAAGAAGTCGAAGGATGTTGGCCAGGTCAAGGACATGTGCACGTGATACTAAGCAGGCCGCTTAAGGACACTGCAGCAACCAACGACCTCGACTTTTTAAAACCCTATTATTCGCATTCAACTAACCCGCAAACCTGGCACATCACGATCGTCAATTACTAAAAACTTTTAATAAATTCGTGGATAAAGTAAAAAATGCGCACTATGAAAACGTGATCGAAATGAACGCACGCCTTGGTTATCGCTAACGTTTTGAGGACACGCGTATGATTAGCTTTAAAATTACTTCTACTTACATCATTTTGACGAGAATGCGCCAATTTATTTGGTAGTTGTTTATCCTGTGGCTGCGAATGAATATAATAGTAATTTTTTAATTAAAAAATGGTATCAACAACACCTAAACAAATACATCTAGCCCTCTACTTCCGGTCACTACAGATTACGTATTTCTTCCAAGTATATTGCTTCATCAAGGTTTGAGCAGTTATAGAGCGCCGCGGTTTGACTGAACGTGAACACTTATTTCAGGCTATTTAATATTTATATAAGAGTTAAGAGTGAATAGAATTGTAATAATTGTTACAATAGAATTGTAAAAACATTTAAACGTAGCAATCATCGTTATTCTGAATTTACTCAATTTAGCTACGCGAATAAGCCGAGCTTATTCAAAAGCGAACACTGAAATCTCTGCGCAGGTCTTTCACTCAAACTGCAGACACTCTATTGCCACAAATCTTGATCTATCATCTTCACTGCATTCCACATCTCTCAATCCACTCCACCCCATAACCTCTGTCGATGCTCCAAGTTTCCTATATTTCTATGTTGGTGCAATGAGACCTAGCATATTGCACATACTGCAGAAACCTCGAAATGACAATTACGATCACGATTAGCCTACTGCACATTATGTGTTTCATTGCAGCAGATTGCTACAGGCTGAACTCGTATCCTCATCTCCGCTTCTTTTTGTATAGGCTACTTTTATACTTGGATTATTTTTCACTTATACTTAATTTTTAGTTGTTATCTGTATTAGGCTATACGGTGTTTGCAATACTCTTAATTTTTGTCTATCTTCTTCTAGTCTTGCATTTCCCGGATGTAAATCGCATTCAAACTGATCGCCTGGTGCATCATAATTGCGGATATTTGCATATTAAATATGGCTGACTTATATGAAGCCCACGCGCGCCATCTGCCGTCATTTTCTGCCGTAATGCCTCTACCGGGCGGAGCTTTCGTGCTGAAGCGTAAGTACGCTCCCACATTCTTTCAAGTAAGCAACAAATAAGTAAGCAGGAAATAAGTTAAATATGGTGGTTTTAAGAAAATAATAGTAAGTAAGTGAGTATATCCTCACATTGAACCAATTACTAACCACATTTTATGTAAGCTTACATTATGAATCACGAGTTGGCCCTAATTCATCCTAATAATAAGTGTTTTGTCTGCAACAGGTAGAATTCTGTCATGTTTACGTGGACGTAGCGCGTATACTATAGTTTTAATATTATTGTAGTCTCTTGAAACAAGTCCTCGTTGTCCTTCTGTTTCAAGTATTTACGCAAGTAAGAAAGTAGAAAATGAGTTAATTAGGCTACTGTTTGTGGTTTCTAAAAATAAGAATAAGAAGGAAATTAACATCAAGAAAAAGAAAAAAAGAAGAAGAAAAGGAAAAAGAAGAAGATGAACAAGTGGACGAAGAGCAAAAGGAAGCAGAAAGAAGAAGAGGAAGAAGAAGAATAAGAAGAAGAGGAGGATGAGTAGAAGGGAGGAGGAAGAAGAAGAGGAAGAGGGATTAAGAGGAAAATAAGGGGAGAAGGAAGAAGAACTGAAGAGGAAGGAAAACTAAAACTTCGGGTCCTTGGTGTTTTTCCTTTCAACGGGCTAATACCCCACAAGTCAAATGACCCATAGAATTAACCGGATTGAGATTTTAAGGACCATCAATTGACCACCTTGGTCATTGCTTAGCCTGCACTGTGCTATAGAAATTCTAAGATAAGGCTTCAGCCAAAAGCCGAGAGGGCGACTTCATGCTCTTGGGCTCGGTATATTTTATAGGGAAGTAGATAACCAGTCTTCACCCACCAAATGCACCTAACGTATTAATTTTGCCAGCAGGCTCTCTCCTGTGATGGAAATTTTGAAATAGGTGGACACTGGACAGATTAATAAATGAAGGAATGAAGGAAGCAGCATAGGCCTATGCATGTATGTATGCATGTATGTATGTATGTATGTATGTATGTATGTATGTATGTATGTATGTATGTATGTATGCATGTATATATGTATGTAAGTATTATCATGATATTTGCACCGCGCCATGTAAAACCTTTGATATTCCCCGTGGATATTTAGAGTGATACACAGATTAATTCGTATTCGAAATCGTGCGTAATTTTCCTTTGGCATCTGTATGCTTGCTGCGTGCACATAGGTTGGCGTCTACTGTATGTTTCACGGGAGGAATATTAATGACGAGGGAATAAAGGATAGGGGAGGGGTGACTGAGATGGACTCAGGTGTGAGTGCATGGGGGAGAGTGCGGAAGTAGCCGTGGAATTGGAAAAGATTCGTCGGACGAGAGAGAATCAGAGGAACACAGACAAGAGAGAAATACAGAGCTCAAGGGAAAGACAAAAAAGAGTCAAAGAAACAGATGGAGAAAGAGATAGATATAGAGCTAGACAGACAGACAGACAAACAGACAAACAAACAGACAGACAGACAATACAGAGTTAAATAAAGACAGAGGTACAAGCAAATGTAAAGACTGACAGATAGATACAGTGGCAGATGAATGGATTGGTAGATATATAGATAGATAGATAGATAGATAGATAGATAGATAGATAGATATATATATAGATAGACAGACAGACAGACAGACAGACAGACAGACAGATAGATAGATAGACAGACAGACAGACAGACAAACAGGTAGATAGATAGATAGATAGATAGATAGATAGATAGATGGATGGATGGATGGATGGATGGATGGATGGATGGATGGATGGATGGATGGATGGATGGATGGATGGATGGATGGATGGATGGATGGATGGATGGGATGGATGGATGGATGGATGGATGGATGGATGGATGGATAGATAGATAGATAGATAGATAGATAGATAGATAGATAGATAGATAGATAGAGACGGACGGACGGACGGACGGACGGACGGACGGACGGACGGACGGTCGGACGGACGGACGGTCGGACGGACGGATGGATGGATGGATAGATAGATAGATAGATAGATAGATTGAGACAGACAGACAGACAGACAGGCAGGCAGACAGACAGACAGACAGATAGAGAGACAGATAGACAGACAGATCTGCCGATAGACCGAAAGAGTGACAGAATGAGAATGAGTGAGCGAGCGAGCGAGCTAGACACACAGACACACAGAGAGACCGAGGAGACAAAGAGAGACACAGACAGAGAGTCAGAGAGACAGAGAAACAGAGAGAGAGAGACACACACACACACAGACACACACAGAGCCACAGACACAGACACAGACACAGACAGACAGAGACAGACAGAGAGACAGACAGA